>OMLP01030338.1:6567-25391 GCA_900302685.1 Spondyliosoma cantharus
CTAGTGGAGGGATGATAAAAATGAAATGTGCTCTGAGTTTCAGCTAAGAGGCCCGCAACTGCATTTTGAACCAACTCCAATGTGCTTTTTTTTTCTTTTTTAAGTGCAGTTTAAATTGTCAGGATGGGTTGAAATAAAGGCAATAACTATCTGTAGGTCCGCAGCACAGGCAACATATTTCAAACAAAAGTAAATAAGCACTGGCATGGCATTTTTAAACTTACAGTTTGAGTCAGATGTCTTGCAGGGAGGTGATTTAGGGTTGGCATGAAGCCAGGCCTATCCCTTGATTGTGTGTGTAAATTATCCTCCTATTCTGTATTCGCTGTGCCCTGCAGCCTGAGCATAGACCATTCACATCCCCTCTCCCTGCCTCACTCTTCTCTTATTCACCTCTTTCATTGACCCTTATCTCTCCCCAGCTCCTTCTTTGCCTCCCCGTGCTCATCTTCCTGTTCTGACACATCTGCAGTACATCTACCAGAGACATTTCCACTGATGCTGAAACTTTAATGAGGTGAAGCAGCTCATCCAGTAATGTTTAGCCGCCAATTTTCGGCCATGAAATATAGATGTACTGACATGAAAGTCACTCACATCATCGTTAACTACACCCGGAGTGGGAGCTGGGGTGGGCATCTGCATCTTTCCACTCTTTTGAGTTTCAACCCAACCTTATCGGGGCAGCGTATCCAACAGTTTAATATTTAATTCCTTCTCTGTCAGGAGACTGACGATACTGTGGATGTCAGTGTCCACATAGATAATGTGAAATCCAGGAGAAAGGTAAAAGCAAGAAGTTTCATCTTTTAATTTTTATGGAGCAACTGGCAGTTGGTGGTGTGGCTAATGATAGCAGCTATCTATGCGTTAGCCTCAACATTTGGTCAGGAGTGAGAATTTATGAAGGAAACTAGTGAATGGAAAGCTGTAGTGTGGATATTTTAGGTTAAAAAATAATTTGGGTGATTCTCTGGCTCATTAGGTGCCAATAGTAACGATAAATAGGTAAAAATTGTGATTCTTTCTGCGAAAGATTAGCATGTAGCTAAACTAGCTAACTGAGAACGTTAGCATCGCCCCCAGAAGATGCTAGCTGTAGCGTTAGCTTAGGCATGGCTTAGCCTACAGCACCATAATTGAAATACTCTGATATTGATAATGTTGTTTGATAATATTTGGAAGTTTAATTAAAATTAAGTAGAATTATCCAATTCTAATCGTGCTCGATCCATAATTTAGGGACTTTGCACAACTATACATTTGTTGAATATACATTGAATTCATGTTGCCTATGATGAAGGCTAACACTAATCTACAGCTTAAACTGACCAAACAAATGGCCCCAAAACTTTATATTAGTATACTATAAAGAAAAACTGTCAATCTTTTTATGGAGGTTCTGATATAATATGAAAAAAGGCTTCAACTCATATTCAGATTTTCCCCTTATGCTTAAAGTCTGGTATTTTGTTGCCTTTTTTGTAGTGGGGGAGTTCCTGATTTAAATAATACGTATTTTGTTTGCTTTAAACTATTTAGGTAAAGTGATTGTATGGTTGTCTGTGTTAAAAAAAACTGAGAAAAACAGTTAGGTATTTATTATATTATTATTATTATTATTATTTGTTTATTTCCTCAAAGTAATAGAGTATGTAATCATTTGGGAATTTGGAACCAAAAATCAGCACCTCATGCAAAAAAAAAAACGTGAGGCTGCTACTAATTCTCATTGTTAGTTAAGCTTCTGATTACTTTATTGATCAGTCAGTTGTTTAATGCGTAAGATGTCAAACATGTGAAAATGCTTCTGTTCAATTTCATGATGCTGAAAATGGTATCGTTTCCCCTTTAAAATGTCAGAATGATACCCAGCCGTACGCTTGTGGTCCGTCACTGGATTCTAAACAAAAAAAAGGAGGTCAAAATAAACTGTGCCGTCTCACATGCAATCTGTCACTCAGAAGTGCACCCACACAGCTGTTAACAGTGTGTAATCCACTGCCTGTGTTGACGTAACGGATAATCATCTTGTTCCCCAACTCCTCCTTCCCTTACTTACACCTATGACAGTTGTCCTCTCCAGTTGGTGCCTGAGTGGCTTTCCTCAGCATGCAGCCAACACCAGAAATGTCTTCTTCCACAGCCAGAGGGGATTCAGTCACTCCAGCCTTGCCGCTACCGTAGTCCATAACCTCCAGGCTAACTGAGGGAGGTGTACAGTCCTCCAGTGGTCCCAGAAGTAGATGTTGGTCTCTCTGAGCGGTCACAGCTTGTCTTTTTTTATGCTTGCAGTGAGTCAAACGTGGGTTAAGACGTGGGAGAATTGAAGGCGAGGGTGATGGGTCCACCTGAAGCCCTTTGGGTGCTACAGCTGCTGTTTGCTGTCTGCTCATGTCAGGTAAGAAGACACTGTTCACCTCGTCACCGTGAAAAACTTTTAGCCTCTGTGTCGGAGCATGAAGTGTGTCATACAAGCCAGAATTATTATAGCTTTCTAACTTTAGATCAGATGCACTGGGATAAAGTTGATGAAGAATTTATAATCTCGTCCTATGGGGAGATAAAAGCCTCTCTTTGCCAGATGGCAATTTTTGACTGTAAATGTTGTGCTCGACTTCAGAGCGTAGAAAAAGTTTGGGGAGTAATACACACTTTTTGGCAGCACTTTTATTGGCTCCTTCATTTCCAATATTTGAAGCACGTGTTTGTTTACATGTGAAATGCATTTATATCTCCCAAAACCCATGTCTTGTTCAAAATGTATCAGATATTTCTGGGCATTTTCTACACTGTGTCCAAAAGAAACGAAATGCTTCAAGAATGTCAGCATAAAAAGGACTAGATGAATATATTTGCTGCCAGGGGAGTTCTTGCCAGCATCTTCAAAACACTTCCCTCCAGTGACTCCTGAAACACATTTTAAAAATGTATTTAACTAGATTTTGTTCTCGCCTGTTATTGTGGGTTTTAATGCGCCTGGCTCATTGTTTTGGCTGATAATTTGGTGTATTTGGTCTTCTTCTCATTTGTAGTTGTGTGATGTACTTTGCAACTTTGCTTTTCTCTTTTGCTGTCTGAGAAAACATGATTATTTCCTAAAAATGCAAAGAGGAAGCTACCTGAGTCGATGATTATGAATACCCTGGAGGTGTGTCAAGCTGCTCAGTTGTCATGTAGGCTCTATTGTGCCGCCCCGTCCCAGACGTCTGTGTTGCCCCTAAGTGCTGCTGATTGAAATATTCATGTAAGTTCAGGCGTTTTATGTATAATCCATGTGTGTCCTCGGGGCTCTTTGCTGAGACAAGAAAGCGTGATCATGTAACCGCTGATGAGAACAAAGGCACAATAAAACATTTAGTCAGTTTTAGTTAAATTGTCAACACGTAATCGCTCGAGGCATGAATCAGGAACACCCGTGTTCTCCAGCAGTTGTGCTGCAGTAAAGAGAGATTCATCTTGTTATAGTACCATGAGAAGCACTTTCACACAATCAGCTATTAACACTAATGTTCTGTTGGAGGTCTTGATCACCCGAGGCCCTCTTAAACAGCTCAAAAGACAGACTTAATATGGTTTGATCACAGGATACTTAATGACTTTCTCTAATTTTATGAGACATGCTTGTACACTAAATCATTTTGAACTGATGTCGAGCTTCAGAAGCTTCAGCTTCAAAACTTACCCTCTGTTTGGTGTCTTTAGCTGTAAAACAGGGTTGAGTTTTTAATTTTTGTACAGCAATCTACACAATCCCACATTAGTATGTTTTCATTTCTCTTGTTGGATTCTTTTTTTTTTTTTTTTTTTTATTTACAGAAAGTATGCATGAATGACATTTTAGCCAATAGCCAATATGCCATAGCTCCAGAAATACAAATCACACAGTAATTCTTTATTCGGTGAATCAAAGCTGCTTTGGGATTGTAGGAGGGGTCGGTGTGTCAGTTTTTGATGAGTTGGGAATTGGGTTATTATAAGGTCAGAACAAAACACAAAATAATCTAGCATTTCACTGGAGGCAGAAGAAGATTCACAAGTTGTAATTGTTCAGGTTTTGCATTTTTTTTCCAGACATAACAAAAAAAAAAGATTTTTATTATAAATGAATCTAACAGATATTCCATTAGTTAATCATTTGGTTTATAAAATGCTAGAAAACAGTGAAAATCAGAAAAGAAAAACAAACAGCAAATGACTTCAGAGATCGATTATAAAAACATTGTTACTTACGATAATTGTTTCAGCTCTAAAAAATACATTTCAAACAGTAGATTCAGCTCCATATAAAAAAAACATTTTCTGTTTCTGTGCAAAATTAGTCGTCAGCGTCTTTACCGTTGCAGTTGGATGCATCAGAACACATATTTGAGAATTCCCTGATAATAGAAAACTGTTAAGAACATACATTTTTGTATGCCTCCTGCAAAACCAGCCCAGACAATTACTATAGGCATATTCTTTATATATTAAGTACTGTGTGTAGTACTCCTACTAGCTTCTCTTCAGCTGCAGTCCCTGGGCAGGTTGACACAGACGCTACAAAATGCAGTATTGGCACACTGGCTGGATTTTATTTGAGGAATGTGTTGCTTCAATAGAAACGCTGCAGACACAGATCAAATCAAACATTTTCAGAACATCTTGTACTTCATCTCAAATTTTGAATTTTGCTCGCGTACCGAGCATGAGGTTAGCGGGCATCGCAGGCCACACGGAGGCAGTGTTGCATCAGTTTGCAGTGCCAATGAAATATACGCTTAACCCGCACACACTCACACGCACACAGACCAGGGAACGGGTCAGACCAGAGCATTGTGCCTGCTTGTAGATGTGTGCATTCAATCAATATAAAGGAAAGTAGGAGGAAATGAACAGAATAAAAGAAATCAATGTGTTCAATAAAGATGAAAAGAGAAAATAGGCGGATGGGGAAATAAGGAGAAAAGGGATGTGGGTTGGAAAGTAGAATACAAAAGCAGGAAAATAGGACAAATGTTTATTGCGATTTTGTCATTGTACTTGCTTGTTCATTTAAGCGAATATTGTTTAAGAGGGGAATATGTAATTTATTTTTGAATGAATAGAAGGAATAAGTGAGAGCATGAGTGAGAGGGAGAGATGGAGGAGTGTGTCTGAGAGAGAGAGAGGGAGGGTGGAGGGAGGGTGGAGGGAGAGGCAGAGAGTTAGTGGATAAATGAGAGAGCAGCGCTGGCTCAGCCACAGCGTCTTACTGCCAGGAGGAGGAAGGAGTCCAGGAAACACACACACAGCTCAGTAGGACCTAACCAGCTGTTTCCAGGAGCATCTCCTGCAGCCTGAGCCGAGCGCTGGATGTTTGGACCTGATGCGTCTTCATATGGAGGCATCTGAAGTGTCTTGTGCTCCAGGATTTATTCTCTAACCTGTGGCAGTGTAGGAGCGCAGACTTCATTCAGCAGTGGGACGATCCCAGCTGTGTGTTTTATTACAAAACACCGACTTTGGGTTGTGGAGCTGAAAAGTCTCGAGCGCGTGCACGTTTTACCAGCATGATTGCTGTCAACAGTTTGGAGTGTGTGTGAGAGCCAGAGTTTCTGCGTGTGCGGTGTGTGAATGTGTGCGTGCTAGGATGAGTGTTCCCATGTTGAAGATTGGCGCGGTGCTCAGCACCATGGCTATGGTAACTAACTGGATGTCCCAGACTCTGCCATCGCTCGTTGGACTCAATGGAACCATCATCTCCCCTGACGGCACACACGAGCGGATCGTCAGTGTATGTATTCTGTTTGCGTATTCTGAGTTATTTTTCCAAAACAAAAAAAAAATGGCTTTTTTTGTGATCAGAACTTCATCTTTCACATTATCTAAAATGTGTAGGAGTCAGTTTGCCAGCGCAGATGTTTTTATAATTTTTCAGTGTACACTTCAGTGCTCCAAATCAGCTGTTTTGTACACATCAACACCCACTCTCTCTGATATAATTGCATAATCTCTCTAATGTGACACTCTCTGCTCTTTTTGAATTGCAGCAAAACACCTAGAAACACCTTGAATAGGAGTCTAATTTAGGGATCAACACATTTAGCCGACATGCAGCTGATGTTTGATCGGCTCAAATTGGAGCAGAAAATAGAAAGAAAATAAACCACAATGAAAAAAAATACTTGCCGAAAATAGAGCAAAGCGTGTTGCAAATATGAGGGATAAATAGCTCTGATATATAAATAAATAACTGATTCGGTCGATGTGAGTCATAAAGAAGAACATGTACAGTATGCAGCCAATGCTGCACACACACGCACACACACACACACACACACATGCGCGCACACACACACAGGCGCAGAGGGGTAATAAGATTGCCTTCTCTGTGACTTACTGGGGTGATATTTCTCCTGGGGAAGGCTGACTCACCCATGGGACAGCCAGCAATTTGTTGCCCTAGCAACACCCTGGCAACCCCACACATGTGGGTGCTGGACCACTGCACATACAGGTCGCTTCACTCTGTACATATACTGTCTATGAGTATAATTGCGTGTGTGTTTTGCATGATTTAGTCCTCTGGCTCGTGAGGCACCTCACAGCTGCTGTGTGGCAGCACTTTGCAAGTTCAGCAAAGTGCTGCCACAATCTCATGCAAGTAGACGCCTACACACACACACACACACAAGAACTGGCTGGGAACAGATGGAGGTGTTAGAGGTGCTGTGTTGCTTCTTGTGCTACCTCAGGAAATGATAGACAGAGAACCTCTTCAATCTTCAGCTGTCATGTGAGTGTAAATCAGGTAGACACGAGTATAACTGTGAGCTAGATGAGCAATTTCTCAACCTTTTTGTGTGTGTGATACCCTCACAGGCTCGTCAGGAGCCGGAGCGCTCCGTCATTGATGTCACCCGTCACGTTTAAAGATCTGTTCAGTTGAACAACTGGATGTTATTTAGCATCAGTAGCTCCAGTATTCTAATACAACTTGTAATTGTCAGGTTAGTTTGGTGAAGTTTATTTCTTTTATCCTTTGCCAACCATATATCCATTACATTTCTTGGCTATTTTAAATGCTCACAATTTCAATCATTTACTGTATCAATTGTTGTAAAATATATGTTTTAAGGTTTTTACTGTTAAACTAGATAGCTAAAAGTGATGGATCCAATACTTTTTAACCAACTATACAACATTTTTCCATTACTTATCTCTACTTTAACTGTTAGTACATAACGTTCAGCCTACGATTTCAACAGTTAATCGGAAAACTATTTCAACAATTTATCCAATATTTGTAGCTATTTTAACGATTGATCCATTTTTTTTTCCGTTTTCCATTACTTGTCTCTATTTCAACTGATACATAACTTTATCTATTTGAACCATTTCCTTGTTACTTTTACCTATTACAACTTCTAATCTAAAACCTCCATTCATTTTTCGTTTCTTGTTATAACCAATTCCCCAATATTTGTCTCTGTTTCAACGTAACTTTGATACGTAACTTTTAGCTAATGATTACACCTGTTAATACATTTTACTCTAACTCTAGAGTCTCTAACTATTTCAGCCATTCATTTGTTCCTATCTGTTTTAACCATTCCTCGTTACGTTTAGCTATTACACCTACGAAACCATAACCTTTAGCCAAGTATTTCAACCAATAATCCATTAATCTTTATTTTTCTGTTTTAGCCATTTTCAGTCTCTTTGATCTATTTATTACAGCCACTTAACCTTTACCTTAAGCTTTTTGTTTTAACAAAATTACATTACTTTGAGCTGTATTTCAATCGCTTACCCATGAATAATTATTTTAATGTATTTATTCTAAACATCTCTCATTTACTATTAGCTGTTAAAAATCCCTGTTTGCCTGCCAACCAGTTTTCACACTCTTTCAGTCAGTGATAAGCAGTCAATAAGAGGATATATATTTTTTAATCAATTTGCTTTTCAGATTAGTTGAACTGCTCCATAATCCTCTCAGGTTCCCCCTGGCATCTGAGGCACCACTTTGGGTACAAGGAGGGATCACAGACACATTTAGATTTTCTTACTCTTGTGTCAGTATTGAATGCGGTAATAACTTTTCTTGCCTCTGTCGATTCAGTTCTTACAGGAATTTAGCTGTTACCCCTACTCGCTCTCTTTATTTGCGCTGATCATAATCAGCTGAGCTGCCTGAGTAGATTTTTATCATTTTTCCCCTTGTGTGAAATGAGCCCTCAGGTGCCGTATGTCCTCCTCTGTTTAATTACACCAAGCAGCCGGCATAAACAATGCTTACATTCTCATCCCGTCCACGTCGTCCTGTTCTAAACCCCCCCTCGCCCCGTCAGCTTCATTGTAAACAGGACTTCAAGGTTACAACACCAGCAAACCCAGCTGATTGATTTATCAGATGTTTCCCTCCAGGCCTCCACCTCCCCTTCTAGTACCTCCCCTCTCGCCTCCATCCTCCCAACGTCCTCCTCTGTCGTCACTCTTTTTTCACGGTTTGTAGGGCAGCTTCACAGTGAGATGACAGTGACGGGCTGTTTTGTGTCAGGTTGAGCTCAGCCACACTTTTGCATTGTTCTAAAATGTTGACACTAAGTGGGTCAAACCAAAGACCTGGTTAAATCTCACCAAAATAAACCCATGATTAATTTCACACGTGTTCTGTTTTAATGTGCCGTGACTTGGTTTCAGTGTTTAGACCTCAGGGAACAATTGCTTTCACCTCAGCGCTATCTAATGAGTTCCCAAATTACCTGAAAGATTAAAAAAAGAAAATGTATCATTATGTAAAAACTTAGCGGCTTTATTAGAGCTATTGATAAATGAATGTCTTGCTGCGTACTGCAGCCTTGAAGATCCCATCAACCAGTGCACGTTGGTGTTTAGATATACTTTAAGGTGCAAAAGATGAATTTATTCTACCAAAGTAAATCATGTCCGTTAAGGATTTCAAACTTAGAAGCTGGTGAATATAAACTTTGCTTTTAGAACGTATCTATCTATCCAAATTTCCACTATGTTCACCAGCTTTGGTTGCCACTTGGTGCTGGGCGGGTGGCAGAGTCTGTTTTTAATTTCTTTGCTGAATAAACATGCCTGCTGCTGCTGGAAACAATGCTTTGAGAGAGCGAACCAAAACTGTAGAGTTGCAGGCTGGAAAACCAAAACAGTGAGCTGAATTGCTTCACAGATTCACCATAAGTGGTTCATTTCACATATAAGTAGTCATAGTTACTAGTGCTTTAAGTTTTGTCTCCCCATTGTGGCAGTTAGGTTTCACTGCAAGAAGCTTTACTGTACATTGTTGGTGTAGCAACTCCCATCTTCAGTTTGAGAATTTTGATAAAAAAAATGTAGCTACAGGTGTGCCGGTGGAGGGTGTCTGCTCAGAGGTATAATCGTCAATGTCTGAGCTCAGTGAGCAGTCACTTGAATCTAAAATACTTTAATTGCTATATAAAAGTTTCATACTCCAGCTTTAAACTCAAGAGGAAGAAGCATTCTTGGTAGTGCCGTGGTTCAAGTTGGAATTTTTTGGTAAAGATTTAGATCAAAATTTCAGCTAGAGGAATACGTTTTTAGGATATTGAATGCTTTAATATCTAAAGAACTACTTAAAATCAAGTTTTAGGAATCAACAAGAGGATAACATCCTACATTACACCATATAAATTAAGGTTTTCAAGGTAAAGTCAGTCATATTTTCATGCTACTCAAACTAGAATGGCACTCAGCCAATTAGAATGCATACCTCTGCCAAGCCTCAAAAGTACCCTTTAATTCAATCACGCCTTATCCAATTTAAAACTTCATGCCCTTGTAATTGCTTTAAATTTTAAACTGCCCATAACTGCTTATACATAATTTAAGATCACTCAATCTGTAACGGCCAACCCTGAGGACAACAAAACAGTGCAGATAAAATCATAATCTCCATTGTTTTGTTGAGGAATAATAGATTTATTATTAAGATCAGCATCAAATTACACTCACTCATAGATACCAGCCACCAAATGTGCCTTTTTTCACCAAGATCAACGCATCATTCCGTGAGAAATTAACGAAAATGTTGAAAAACAGCCTATTTCACAATCTAAAAGAAAGTCAGGAAATTGTCTTTGGATCCGTCCTGTTATCCGGATCTGCACCAAAACTTAATGGGGTCTATTCTGGGCTGAGAACCATCCGAGGTTCATTAAATCTGTTCAGTAGTTTTTGTGAAATCCTGCTGACAGACCAACCAACCAAAGGACACAGATGAAAACATAACCTTCTTGGCGGAGGTAATTTGTACCTCTGTAATTTATCTCCACATCATTCCAGGATCTTTTTTGTTGAAAAAAAAAAATATTGCACCAAACCAAAAGAATATCCAAGCAACAAAATGATACATTTACGCTGAACGTTATGGTTAAAGAACTTGTGTTGTTGACACACAAACAAACATATTTGGATGAACTCTGCATCTTGTATGTGAATTAAAGAAGCAGCAGAGAAGAAGCAAAGACTGGCATGAGTATGGACTGTGGGAGTAGAAATCATTTTTTGTGTAGATTTCCGGGCTCTCTGGGGAGCCAGTGACTTTTTGCCAGAGAGAACAGCAGCTCGGCTGAGATGCAGAGGGTGGAAACTCTCCAGTTCTGCTGCAAGCTTTCCTGGACACAGACATGTGGGAGATGTCACAGTTGATTTTAGCTGCAGACGAGAAATATCCAATTTAGACACGGATGTCTATGGTGCAGTCAAGAACAATGAAGTGCAAAGAAACACGCACTCTCCTTTATACAAACCTAAATGGACACTTAAATCACAAAATGAGTCCGGTCAGGAGCTCCCGAAGTGCTGATGAGGTTGGCTGAGAGATAGAATTAGACATAAACATTTTAAAAGAAAATGTTTGTGTCCACCCTTCTAACTGCAGGGTGACCTGAATAACGTGCTGAGGGGCTGAGAGAATGTGTGCTGTGTTAGAAAATGCACAAAAGAAACTGCTTCAGTTCTATGACTCATTGGTCCCTTTGAAAAACACTTCAGAAAAACAGATTCACATGAAAAATAAATAATAAAACATGCACTTCAGGGGCTTTGAAATGTTGCTTTGGCAGCCACTTTAGTTTTTGCTTTAAAATAGCTCAGCATGATTTAATGCTGCTCATTAATGTTGAATTGTCTCTCACATATTCACCTTCACATCAGAATAGACATGATGTTTAATAATTCCTGCACATGTCTCCTATATACTGTAATCCAATATTTGCTTTTTGAACGCTGTGGGAGGCAGTGTGTGTTGCTCCGGAACAGCCCTGTGCTCATGGAGCTTTTGCTGTTTGGACACGATCGAAGCACACGTATTGTGCGTTAATCTTGGTCACAATGAGGGGGACACATTTTAGACTTTATAGATTTATTCAAGCTCCTGTAGAGCCCATATTGACTGCTGTTTTCCTCTGATGTCATACTCATACTGCTGTGCTCCTGGGTACAAGTCTTACAATGTAATCTTACAAATTGTTATCATTTCACTACTTCTCAATTGATCAGCGACAGAAAAGACAATGAATAGTGAAAATCCAGAGGTACCTGGGCCATACTTCCAGTTTACTACCAACAGCTATCGTTAGCATTAAACAACTTCCTAACTAACATTACCATTGAATAGTGTTACATGATACAATAGGAAATGTGTTTATTCATTCAGTAATTATAGCTAGGAAGTGGCTGAATGCTAATGTTAGCTACAGGGTCATCAGAGAGTTGTTTTACTTTGAAAAATGGCCCAGGTCCCTCCGGATTTCTCCGGTTTCTTTTTGTTAGCTAATCGGTTAGGAGGTGGTGAAATGATAATGAGTTACCAGGTTTCCTACATTTATGCAACTTCTAACCTGGAACACAGCAACACGACATTTGAGCTTCCCACCCTGAGCATGACGTCGGAGGAAAATGACATAAAGTTGGTTTTGAAAAGTGAACACCAGTGAAAAAAAAAAAAGGCCTTGGCCATAATATACATTGGTATTCAGTCAATGTTAGATTCAGTATGGCTCCAAGTAATGATTTTTTGAATATTCCATGATTTGTCTGATGAATATTTGGTTTTGAATAGTTTTGAATAAGCAAGATTGTGATCTTTTCTTGACTTATTGTTTGAGAACTATGAAACAGTCTGAAAAGGCGAAAGCGAATGCCTTGAAGGAGAAGTTCATGCAAAAATGAAAATTCAGCGACTGTCTACTCAGCCTCATGCCAGAAATGTTTTGTGGAAATACGAAACTTCACCTGACTTTCCATCAGCATGAGGGCGAGAAGGTAATGACTGAATTTTCTTTCTTGGGTGAACTTAACATTTAAACGGCCTAATTGGTTTTGAATTTGATATTTAAGTAAGGTACAATGCAAGTCAAGTGTATTTCAGATTGAAGAGAAACAGCTTCAGTATCCTCACAAATGTGAGCTACTGTATTGACAAAATACAAAACAAACAATTAAATCATAGAATTTACTCCCAGCTTCACTTTGCTGACCTTCTCCGCTGTTGAAAGCACAGCTGAGGTGTTGTTCCTGCAGCGACATCATTAACGCAGAGCCTGTTTGTGTGCAGGGTTTGTATCCAGGCTCAGAGGAGGGCTGGCAGGTGTACAGCACGGCTTCGGATCCTGACGGCAGGTGTGTTTGCACGGTGGTCGCGCCGGCACGAAACCTCTGCAAACGTGACCCTCGAAGCCGACAACTACGCCTGCTGACTGAACAGGTGTGTGTCTCCCGTGTTTGTTTGTGTTCGTCTGACTCCGAGTGCATCCCCGCACGTTTCGGTGGTCAGAATTGTGATGCAGCAAGGGGAAGAGGCAGCGCACTGGAATGAAATATTCACTGGACTGTCTCTTTGTTTTGACACTTGCGGAAACACACATGAACAGACACACGCACACACACTCAGGTTTCACTGACAGATGTATCCCTGATACATCAGTAGCTGTATCCTCTACAGACCCCCAGTCATTCAACATGCCGACAGAGTTTAAACTCAAAGGAAACACTGACAGATGGGAGGGAAAGAAACACTTTGTTCCATATGTAGGGTGCAGCTCTGCATAGGAGTATTTGTTTCTGTGTGTTCATATCAAAGTGTGTGCATATGTGCCTGTTTATGTGAGGATATAAAACTGACTGCGTAGGCACATTTCTCTCAATGTATATATATCCCGAGAGTGGAATAAAAGTGATTTGTGACAGAAGTTGATGAATTATTGAACACCATCAGAGCAGCTAACATTCCCCAAAGCATGCACTGCCGCAAGGCTCACACATCAGGACATATACAGACCGTATTCTCGCCAAAGTAAAAGTGAACCTAACTAGCCTACAACCTCATGAGGATTATAACTCTTATTTTCATTCACTGCTGGTGTTACATCCTAAACTCTCCCCACAGAAAAAAAGGTGAGCGAAGAGAAAAATTGATGAACGCTCTCTTGAACGTCTTCTCATCGCTCCTTGCTCTGTTTCCTGTTGGGAGGCTTCTGTATTTATGAATCTTAATTAGCTCAGCATTTCTCTGGAAGTGACACCTAGATCGTGCTGTGAGTGTGAATGTGTGTGTGTGCATGTGTGTGTGCATGTGTGTGTGCATGTCTCCGGCCTTCCCCAGCATGTGCTACAGCAGGAGATGAGTGGGTGTGTTTTTGCCTTAATGTTTGTTTGTTCGTTTGTTTGCGTATCACTTCTGAATATCTGGGTCATTTTTATAATGGATTTTTTTTCCCCCACATGTTTGTTTTTCCATTTGGTATCAAAAGAGATTTGAAGTATGTGGTAGCATTTCAGGGTGGTTAATGAGGAGAAGCTTGGGGGTGTTTATTTCTTTAGAGCTTAACATATTCAAGGTGAGAATCTCATTCTTAAAAGGATCTAATGGAGAGCTCCTTCAAAGAGAAATGTGATATGCGTGACTTTGCATCATGTTGTCGAGTCAAGGTGCCTGGAATATTAAACGCTTGATTCATGCTAAATACAGAGATAGCCCAAAAACACAGTTGCTCACAACTCTTTTGATTGTATTTGTCAATTTCTGAACCATCTGGCCCTGAGTTTTCTGCTACCTCCGATTTAAAATTCAGGCGAAATGCATTTCGCGTGTGGTGCTCACAGCTTTACAAAATTGCATTTAAAAAATGTAGTAGCAATGTGTCTGTCCAGAGTCAGTGACTGCCTTAATTTGGATCAGTCCTTGAAGTGGAGTAAAACAAGTGCCGGTTTTCCACTCAATAAAAGTCGGGGTAGTGTGAAGTGGAGAGGGGAGAAAAGGCTGGAAAAGTCGCTGTAAGCCAAAGAGTAAAATATGCCGGCCAACATTACCAGATGTGCCATAATTATTGTATTTGAATGTTATTTTTGCCCTCTGTACGATGTGTGATCAATAATGAACATAAAAATGCTATAATGTACAATAATCTGACCATTTTGTGACCCCCTAATTAGTTTATTTTAGTCTACACTGCTTCATTTAAGTTCATTTCCTGACCTGATCAGGAGTGCAAAATGTGGATCCTACATCTCGCGGGACCTCATCACAGCTAATCATGCTCAGTGTAGGCTCTTAAGATGAATGTCATTTGCGAGCACGGCTGTCTGACTCGAAGTGATTACAAGTTGGAGCTAGAAATTTCCCACTAAGGGATTCTGTGTTCAAGCCCAGTTATTCATTTTGAATGTGTGTACTGTAAGATTATACATTTACCCTATTTGTTCTCGTGGTTATGACTTCCATACATAATTTTCCCTTAACTAAGGTAATTTTAAGCCTCTGGTACAAAAGTTTAACATTTCCCATCTTGCAGCGCTGGTACTGGCCCTCTTCAGCCACTGATTTGGATAATATACAGTCCCCATTCACCAAATTCCTTAAAGCGACAGGCGACAAAATGAAAAGCAGCGTCACCATGTGTAAAATTCCAGATTTGCTTTTGCTTGAACATTGCTGAAAACATTTGGGATAATGTAAGGACACAATTCAACAAAACGTTCTGTTTGATTTTTAAACATTTTGATGCAGATATGTTGAATATAATATCTTTAATCAAGTGAACAGTGTGGCTCTTTTCGCAGTGTAAGACTCCTGGTTCAGATGGAAATAATCAAGAACTATTGGACAGATTGCCATGACATTGACATTTTGAACAGATATTTGTGCTCCTTAGAGGTTGAACCCTGAAGACTTCGATTGCTTAACTTTCCTTCTTTCCTCATAAGGCTGATATATCAGGTTTATAGTGAAATAGCCTCTGAACTTTTGGATGGATTGCTATGAAATTTATTTCAGATATTTCATTAAGTGTCCCCACGGGATACATACCCCTGTTGGCTCTAATAACTTTGGTGATTCCTTCCATTTTCCTCAAGCACCATCATTGGGCCAGAATTTTAACCTGTCCAGTACTTTAGTTTGCAAGCAAACAACATTGACAGTCCTATCAGTCACAGCTGAACTTAAAGTCTCATGCTAATTAGCAAATATTAGCTTACTAACAGGCTACCCTCAGATGGTAAGCAGGGTAATTATGTTACCTGCGAAGCATTATTAGCAGTATCATTAGCTTGCAGAGTACAACCTCACAGAGCCGTTAGGTAGGCTGTAGACTCCTAATCTTGTTGATTTATCACATACAGATAAGATACCTGCAACAGTATCTCCAAATAATTAAGTTACAGTGACACAGTAATTGAAAACTCATTAGGTCACACAACACCTCTGTTCACATACAAAGCTGTTAGAAATAATTTAAAACTACAAACAAAATATCAAAAAACACTAAATAAATAGTCCCCATATGTTCCGGGGATGAATCCGGCACAGTAGTTTCTAAATGCCATTTCTCAATGCCCTAAGTAGCACACTTAAAATTCAGTTTTAATCCCCATTTTAATTGGGAGGAAGCAGAAATCTCACAGATGGATATCTCTCGGGCAGATATAACCAAAACTATCTGCATGTTTAAATACCTCGAGAGGTAGACGTTAGAAATCTGTCTTCCCAGAATTTGGTTGAAACAGCCCTTTAAGTATCCCATCACATCGCTGTGCTGTCATATTGGGAGGCAAACAACAGGTGTTTGGAAACAAATAACAGGTGGCAGCAATCAGACAACAGCCAAAACCAATCAGAAGCATTTTTGGCAATGCGGGACACTAACAATGATCAGTCATTATATGAACCGTGTCTGTCTGTGTCTCTCTTTTGTGTGTGTGTGTGTGTGTGTGTGTGTGTTTGTGTTAGGTCCAGAATGTGAGTCAGTCCATGGAGTTGGTAGACCTGCGGACATCCAGAGACCTGCAGTATGTCCGAGACTCGGAACCACTGCTGAGAGGAGTGGACGGACGCTTACACACTTATGTGGCCAACCCGCGCGCTCTAACGGCCAAGGGCCTGCAGGTACACACACACACACACACACACACACACACAAACAGACATGCACATAACAGGCAGACACCCAGACATACACAGTGTAAGACGGTCGCTGTAGGGAACACATAACCTTTGGTGTGAAAACATTGATTTCACGCATGCCAAGCTGAAGTTTCCTGCCTGCACTCAGACACGCGAGCATCTTTCATGAAGAGACAAAATGTGTCTTGAAGCTGTCAATTCAGTGGCCTCGTGTCCGCT
This sequence comes from Spondyliosoma cantharus, assembly GCA_900302685.1. Classification (NCBI taxonomy): domain Eukaryota; kingdom Metazoa; phylum Chordata; class Actinopteri; order Spariformes; family Sparidae; genus Spondyliosoma; species Spondyliosoma cantharus. Next base: position 23,207 of record OMLP01030338.1, read on the forward strand.
GTGTAAAAGTGTCACACAGCTTTGTACAGAAGGTGCCAGCAAAAGTGCAGCACCACTGCACACATTAAGACTTTGAGCTGTCTGGGAAAAAAAAAATAATCTGTCATCTGTCATTTTAATATTAATGAAGAAGTTTACATAATATCAACACACAAAGGCAGAGGGAGTTCATGTAGAACATGTCTCGTTTTTCAGTTTAACGGTTGTGTTTTAAATTTGCAGAAAAAAAGAACATAAGATTAAGATTCCTGTTGGATGAGTATTGCCTTTTGTTAAGGGAATTCTAAATGTATTTCACTTCTTAAATTAGGAGTACTAATCTCATCAGGCTCGGTGCTCTCTGCTGTGACGCTGCTGGCATCCGTCTGTGCCAACAACAAACCAGCAGGCAAGCGGAAGATTATCTCAAGAGCAACAGAGAAAGAAAGGCTGTGTATTTGAGGAATGAGGGGCAAATGATCTGAACGGTTAAATCAGCTGTGACACTGCTGGGTTAGTCTCTGTAATTGGCGGCTCAGGGCTCCAAATGACACTTAAAGGTAGTTAAATCCTGTTCACTGTCTACACCTGCATGTCACTTTTCCCTCGGATTTGGGGACTTGTGTGCCGCTTGACGTCAGTGTGAAAAGTGGGCTAAATGTGTCTGAGAGGAGAAAGTTTTTAGATATCTAGGACACTTGTAATCGTTGTTTCAGCTGCATCTCAATGACTATTTCAGCCTGTAGTGAGGACATGCGTCACATTTAACTATAGTTTTTTTTTTTCAACTTCAAACTGTAGACGACCTGATGTCTTACTAAGGCTTACAGCATTACTGAAAGGTTGTTTTGTCAGATGCTCTCATCAGGCAGGAATAACACATGAGAGCTCACGTCCACATAACATTTCTCTCAAGCAGAAAAGCGATGGCAGTGCGCCTGGGAGCGCTGGGTTGAAGTGCTTGTGCTGTGAGAGAAAAAAAATGATGCACGTCTATTTTGACTGACATTAGCGAACACTATGGCAACAGAGAGCCAATTACACAGCTAACAACAAGCTTACAACACGTAGGGTGATAAGAGAAAAACACTCAGCAGCAGCATTGTGTGTACGGACGATCTGCTCCCACAGACGGTGTTTTCTGTCTCTGTATGTCCGATAAAGCTCAGGACAGACAGACACAGCTGGAACAAGCTTCTCCACCGTTTTCTTGGTTAGCAGGGTGACGAGGCCCATCCAATCTAATGTAGGAGTGGTCGCCCGAGAAAGACCGGCAAACCCCAGCGCCCTCCTGAGAACACATTACGTGGACACAGGCCCTTACACAATAGAATTATTATCACTGAGTACAGACCAGGAGGAGAACCTTTTAAGGGCCACGACTTTATGATGCAGCGAGATCATATTTCACTCCTGATACTCTTCAGTGAGGGTGGAGGCGAACGTGTTCACTTCTGGGCTCGAATTGATCCTGTTTCATTCATACTGCATAGAATGAAAGACATTTTCAATGTCTTAAGGAGAGGAGCCGTTGCTCAGCTGCTCAGAGATCTGAGTAATTAACAGCGACCTCGGATTCTGCTCTGATCCAGAACTGTTTACTGACGATTGATTTTGAAGTTTTGGCATTAAGAAGTGGATGTATCTTTGCTCCCGTTCATCAGCAGACTACCGTTGCTGGTGTTTATATCTCACCTGATGAAAAATTACTTTGAGTGAACTTTCGTGTTTCTCTGGGTTTGAGCATTGTTGGAAACCTTTGGGTTAATGTTAGTACCCAGCTCAACAAAATATGTAACACAGACCTGTCACTTGTAGACATTTTAATGCGAATTCGCTGTGTATTATATCTTTAAATTGACAAACATCACGTGTAATTCACGGTACAATTGCTATACATATTTTTTCTGAAATAAGGTCCCATTGTGGTCCAGCAGAAGCGCCATGCCTTCTACAAGCTCACAAACATAACATTATAGAATATTATATACAATATTTAAAGCATAAGATGTTATATGACGCCGACAGAGGCTCCATAGGAGGTCTGCAAACACAATCAAACCCGAGGGACAAAATGTTCACGCACACACACATAGACTAATAGACTACCCTTTACTGTACCTCCCCAAATAAAGAGAATTTCCGGCTCCCCATAAATCCATTCTGCCTTTCATCTTCTGCTGAGCATTTTCTTAACAACATCACG
>OMLP01030338.1:25452-39015 GCA_900302685.1 Spondyliosoma cantharus
TGTGTGTGTGTGTGTGTGTGTGTGTGTGTGTGTGTGTGTGTGTGTGTGTGTGTGTGTGTGTGTTTGTTGCTCCTTGGGGTTTTTTCACAGTCATAAGCTTTTGCCTTTGCACTGAGAGGCAAAACTGGTGAATATTTATGCGATGTGCAGCTACAGTAGGTTTATCAATAACTAAACAGTGTTTTCAGCCCGTTGGGGGGAAGACAAGCAGGATGATGGAGAGTGAGAGGTCAAACGGAGAGATTAAGACAAACAGATATATGGATTGATTGCGAGTTTAAGAGAGGGATGGAGGAGAAAAGGGGAGAAAATTAGAAAGAAAATGTCTGATGGCACATTACCACTTTTCCCTGTGGGTGTGGGGGATGAGAGGAATGAGCAAAGTGAAGTTAGAGGGGAGTTAAAGGTTAGACAGAGAGAGGAGTCGAGATAAAAGACAGAGAGATTAGCGAGAGGTGAAGATGTAGGAGGAGACATGGCAGGGGAGGGATTAGCCAGGTAAAGTGTTTACTATCTAACAGGCTGTGACATTTTCAGCATTTTGTCAAGAGTGATTTTAATACATATTAATGAACTTAGATTTATATGCAAATCATGATGTCAGTACCAATCAGCGAGAATGAAGTAGCCAAATTTAAGGTCAACTCAAGCATGCAAATAATTTGTGCTGAAAATGCTTCGGAAAATGTTCTGAAGCGTCGTCAGAAAAGCATTTAGGTCCTGATTTGAAGATAGCAGGGGACGGATTAGACACAAAGTGTTTGACTGACTGCCAAGCCTGTTTCCTGGATGCGTTGTTGTGTTTGCGTGCGGGGGTATGAGATGTTCTGAGGAGATGATAACGTTTTTGTCTTCGCCTTTGACACTTCTTTTAATCCTTCTCTTTTTTTCCCCATATCAAATCCAACTCCACTCTCTGTACAGCAAAATGTTTTTTTAGGAGGGATTTGAAAGTAAGAAGACATCTCAGTGCTGAGGCTAGAAAATAATAAATAAAAGGGGTGTCTAAGGATAACCCTTTATCCTCCTGCTCAACACGCAGCTGTGTCATACATATAATCCATATGGTAAATGCTGATCTTCTTTCAAAACAGCACGAAAAGACGGTTCTCTCCATTCGCTCTGTTTCCAGTGTGAGACCATTTCTAAAAGATCTTTATAGCAAAAAAAAACAAAAAAAAACAGTCATTATCTTCTCACCCACATGCGTCTTCTGTGGATTATGAAATTTAACCTGACTTGAGTGGATAGACACAGAATTTAAATCTTTGGGTGAACTTTTCACTAAACTGTCTCAAACTGTGGATGGCGGGCAAAATTCAAAAGAAGAAAAAAAGGATTTGTCCATCCATTTTATGCTGTGTATCTGGGTCGCAGTTCCAGTGGAGTAGCTGAAACGTACTTTCCTCCAGCCACATCTTCCATCTCCTCCTGTGGGATTGCGAGTCGTTCCCAGGCCAGATGGAATATGTAGTCCCTTCAGCATGTCCTGGGGATGCTTTCCATTTGACTAATGTGGCTCCTTCCTGTCTCTTTCTCACATCTTAGCTCCTCTCAACACATATGACGGAGAAAGATGTGAGGAAGAGAGGAGGAGAGGTAAGGGTGGGAGGGCAATTACTCAGAGAATCTCAACTGTCAAATGTGTAGAAACAATTGAGCAGAACAGAAAAACACTACGCCAAACCAAACACAGCGCAAAAAAAAAAACAGCTGGAGTGCATTTGACCAAAGTCAAATCAATTAGATGGTTTGTTTCAGTTTTCAATGTGAGACATCTCTGCCGTCTTCATTGTGCAATAGTCCTTCAGTTTCACGGTTTCAGAAGAATCAACAGAGCTGCGCCACTGAAGCACATTGCAGAAATGTCCCTTACCCTTTTTTACCTCCTCCGCTGAATTCTGACAATAGAATCTGGAAAATGTCTGAGGGTCCATCTTTTCCATCTGGTGAAGAACTGGTTGCCAGATGGTATAAAGTTGATGCACAGCCTCTTGTAGCATGACACATTTTTTCTAAGGTCTGATGATGCACAAGATGTCAAATTCATAAACTGCAAAAATTGGAGGAAATCTTTCCTTCTATTTGAGTCTCCATGCCAGGAGCGTAGCAAACACTGTCATGTTTTTGCCGCATGGGTTGAGATTGACACGGCATGATTCTATGCAAAATATTGCTATTATAGAAATGGATCTTCCTAGAATGTCAGAAAATAATTTGAATAGTGTCAGTCTTTCAGTGTCGGTGTTGGCAAAGCCAAAAGATATTTGATGTAGTGGCTGCTGTTATTCCACAGCGATCACAGTTAGGATCAATATTTGGTGTAAAGTTTAGCCAATCTTGCTTTAGGATAACGTTTCAATTGATGTGTGTTCTGCTCTGTTAAGATTTGTGCTCCACGAGTCTGTCCTGCCAATGGGCAATTAAAGCTTCAACAGAACAGGATGTGGAGCAACAATTTTTTTAATCCCTAGATTGTAGACCATATTTTTATGTTGTAAGAAAGTCACTCACAGCATTAGGTCAGTTTTGATAATCATCATTCATATGGATGCATTTTGTCTGTCATAAATATATAAACAGTTGTTACTCACTACTCTGTGCCTCATCATCCAACCAGGGGGAGTTATTAGTCTCCAGAAGTGCAAAAAGAAAGTGGGCTACACGAATCAGAACCCTTTAAATCCTGCAAGAAATGGCAAGAACGTTTTTTAACCGATTTCTCTCTATTTGTCTGTAAAAGTCCACAGGTCGAATAAGTCTGATTTTTCAGGCTCAGGCTGATATTATAGCATAAGAATAACTGTGGCAGTGCTGCTGTATAGGATTGTATAACTGCATTTTTCGCTAAATGAGCCCAGATGCACTTTGAATGTAAAAGAAGGAGAAAATAGATGAAGAAAAATTAGGTGAAGTTGCAAGCAATTCGTTCATCATTCATGTTATAAACACATCTAATCATTTTTGCTTTATGGATAATGAATAACATTAGAGCTTTAGTTGGCTCTTTTGTTCCTGTTTCCACAAGTAGTTTGTCTAATCCACAGAATATAAATCATACAAAAACATTAATATTACGGAAATGCAGTTTCCACAACAGACCTCTGACTGTCCCGTATCATCCGACCATTCACTGAACAGATTCAAATTGAAGGGGCGCTGTTAAAAACGTCTCCATAGATTACATCTGTGGTTCCTGTGGGAGCCTCCGCTCTCTTCACTCAGTCTCCAGCTCACAGGTTAAAAGATGGAGGATTGAGGCTGGGGAAAAGCGTAATTAACTCAGAAACTGGCTTGAATCCACTCTGGGGTTTCCTCGCAGACTTCACAGATCCACAGGGAAGTAGTCAGAATGCTGTGCATGCAGTGGGTTTACTTTAAGCTACCTGACCCAAAGGAGAGTAAGATGCATTAGTGTAGGACCTCATCCTCTCTCTTACTTAATTTTCATCCCATCTTTCATGCACCCATAGGAGTTGAAGGGCCAGATGTCTCAGCTACGGCCCCTTCTGTCAGTGGTGGAGCAGTACAGATTGGACCTGCAGACACTGGGCACCCTGCGAATGGAGCTCCTCAACTTGTCAATCATCCTGACAGCCATTCAGGAAGAGATTGGAGCGTACGACTATGAGGAGCTTCAGCAGAGGGTTTTACTGCTGGAGACCAGGCTACACAGCTGCATGAACAAACTCGGTAAGTGCTGGAGGGTCATTAATACTTAGTAATAAAAGTATTGCCTGAGTTGCCTTTGACATTGAACATTTACCAGGCAGAGAGGGTCTGATAGACAATGCTGTCAGAATGCATTATGGGAATGATAGAATACAGAGTTTTGAGAGAAAGAAATTGATCCTTTGGATTAATAGTAGGGATATCTCTACCTTTGATAAAGGCAGTTGACATGTGGTTTAACTATGAACCAGCTGCTGAGTGGAGCAAACTTGTAACAACTCATTAATAAGTATTTACTTTAATTAGTTACTCTTTTTGTGCCCCATCAAGTAAAGTAATACATAATACAGAGTATTTACCAAGTAGACTCTAAGTTACTTATTACTTAATCATTAGTTATTTTTTTTTGTGCCCCCTAAAATAAAATGATATATAATACTTAGTAATAAATAAGTCTACTGGTAGCTACTAATTACTTAATTTTTAGTTACTCCTTGTGTGTACCGTCACATAAAATGAAACAAAATACTGAGTATTTACCAACTAAACTCATAATTACTAATTACTTAATCAAGAGTTACTCTTAGTTTAACCCCTGAAGTAGTGATGCTGAGTAGTTAACAGGTAGACAGTTTATACAAATAGTTACTTATAACTTAATCATTAGTTACTCTTTATGTGTTCCTTAATGTAAAAAGATAAATAATACTGAGTAGTTACCAAGTAGACTCATTAATTAATAATTCCTTAATCAGTAGTTACTCTTTTTGTGTTCTTTCAAGTAGTTGTCACAAACAACTTTAAAATTAATGTAATTACCAAGTTCACTCATTAAAAACTATTTACTTAAACATTCTCTGAAGTATAGCGATATATAATCTTAAGTTTTTGCTATCAACGTTAAAAAAAAAAATCAACATTTTTAAGAAAGTAAATGCGCTGTTGGTTCTTTTTATAAATATATATTTCCTCTCCTCTAAACAGTATCAATATATCAGTATCATAAATATAAAGATAAAGCCAACAGGTGCTCAGATCTTGCCCCTCCTTGTCCCCAGTCTTTGTGCTAAACTACGCTAGCCAGCTGCTGGCAGTAGCTTTCCGTTTACTGGACAGACATAAAAGTTGTATTGATTTTCACATCTCACTTGCTAACAGACAGTGAATAAGTCTACAGCAATTCCCATTATGTCAGACTATTGCTTTAAGAGCAGTAGGCAACAAGGTCAAACAGCACATAAAGATAGAGACATACTGTTAGTTGTGTTAAGTAGACATATTTCAGTGAAAATTGAATAGTGAATAAACAGCATCAAGTGGTGTATGCTGCAGAAGTGGTTTGATATTTTCTATGTGAATGTTTTGATATTCCTTCTGCAGTGGAAAAAAAAATTGCTATTGAAATGGTGTGAATAAAAGTTTACTCTGAGTGAAAGAGCTAGCTTCTTTCTTACAGCCACTTTATAACCTGAAGAGTGTTTTATAATCACAGGATAGATTTTGCTGCTAAAACACTGTAAGGTTAGTACCAAAGTATCAAAAAGAGCCTCAAACTTCACTCACAGGTTAAAACATCAAATGTTTTACTCAAAGAAAATTTTTCTTTGAGTTTAGAGAGAAGATTATTTCAAACTTCCAGTCTATGTTACCATCTTGTGGGGAGGCAACACATCTCATTCACAGTTCAAATTGAGTTAGGACTTGTGACAGGCCATGGCTGCGCATAAACAAACTATCCATGTGACCTTGGCAGACGACGTCACTCACTCCAAACCAGAAACTATGTTTAAACCAAACACATATTGTTGCTTCACTTCCTTCCTTTTGTTAACAGGTTGTGGTCGCCTGACTGCAGTTAGTACCCCGATCACCGTGAGAGCCTCGGGGTCTCGCTTTGGCTCCTGGATGACTGATGCCATGATTCCCAGCTCCGACAGCAGGGTAGGTGGACAGTGTGTGCATCCGTCTGTGTGTGTGTGAACGTGACAAGTGGAGCAGGTGTTATGAACGTGGTCACAAGATAGCTAAGCTCTATTTTTCTCTTGTTGGATTTCTTCTGCCCTTCTGCCTTACTTCTAACATGACTTCTAACATAACATGACGTGCACTCTGTCTTCACCCGCTACACGCTTCATCCATTTCCTACACACACACATACTGTGTTTGGTGAGTGCATATTAAGCTAGTTGTCAAGGCGACTGTCTCCCAGTTGCCAGGTGTGATTTATATCGCCATGGTGACCCTTGGCTGTTCCCTATTAGAGCTTCTCCCCGGTGATGAGAAGGAGCTATACGCAGCAGCAGTATCCCAGTTACCGGTGTGACTGTTGTTACAGTCTGATGGTTGTGCTATGGGGCTCTTCTCTTCCCCAGTCCCCGTGTCTGGTTGCATCTCTGTCCCAAGAATAGCAAGCATTTTCTCCTGTCTCTTTCTTTTACTGTTGTGTACCAGATGTTCCTGAATCTAGGTTTGACATTCAGCTACACACAAGGAAAGCATTTTATACAAATCCAGGGAATGCTCTCTCTGGATTTGTATCCTAAATAAACTAGTGACACTATAAAAAGCTGTAATCTGCTGGAATCACTTTTATCTTGCTTCTCTTCAAGCTTAAAGGAGCCCTGTGGAGTTCTCTTCTAAACAAACACAGTTATGTTTACCATTAGTGTTTCTTACCAAAATGCACTGGGTGTATCCTTGAGGCCTCATAAATGTCTCAGATGCATTTCCTCCCTCAAAAAACATTTGCAGAGCTGATTTTTAAATAATTTCCAACCTTGCGCTGTTTACAGTGAACCATGGTTGTCTTATGGAGAACTGGATACTGCGTTCTAAGATCACACCCCCATGCATTTGAATGAAAGTTGCTCACTGGGCACATTCATTGAGAAGGTCTTTGCAGGCTTCCTCAAGAGGAAATTCAGATAATACAGAGTCATTTCAGGGTGTTTGTCATGCTTGAAAAAGTGTATTCAGCATCCTGCTGTACTGGCCAAAATAGCATTTTTCCTGTACACAGTCACCGGAAAAATAGTGGCTTCAAAAACACATTCAGCAAACACAGAGCAGCATTATCATCACAATGGAGTTAACTTGCTGGCGACCTGATAAAAAAAAAAACCCATGCAGGTGTAAAAGACCGGCTGCTGCTGCTGCTGTCATTAAATTCCAGGGATGTTCTTAACGACCAATTCCCCTGACTTGTGTCAAAGTAAGAAAATACTCAGTAAACAGACCAAATCTAGCACAATCTAATCTATATGGTTAAACATTGTCAAAAAAAAACTTTAGATGCAACAGTTAACAGGAGTTACTATTATTTGTAACAGACGCACGATTTATCATCACCTAATGCTGGTAAAATATGTAAGAGGCTGGTAGATTTTCATTTGGCCTGTTTTACAAGGAATTAATGACATTTCACTGCAAATTCTTTAATTTCCAATTTAAATGTGTTCATTTATTAAAAAAATGATAATTAGCAGTGCTGGAAAGATGGCCCTTGCATAAAACCGGGCTGTCTATGCAGTAGAAAGACAAATTGTTTTTTAATTGGTGCTACATGACAGAGAAACTGGTCTGTGCTGTTCCCCTTTGCTCAAACAGTAGAAAACCTAAAACAACCAAAATGCATATAATGTTGAACAACAACCTGTAGTTGAAACAGCAGCTTTAAAATCTGGTGAAAACAAGGAGGGATGTGGGTGCAGGCAAAATGGAATGAAGCTTACCACTACAAACAAAGTGATACAAAGCTGGTTTAAAATGGTTAAAATTACCATTTAACTGACTAGTATTTCTTGTGTGTGTGAGTAATGACACTTTCCTTACTTTACTACTGAAGGTTAGTCCATGCACTCAGTTTTGTTGGTGTTTGCTGAACGCTGTCATACATTGTACGAGAGTTGGCTGCTGAACAGAATTGAAAAAGACAAACAAACAAAAGATGCAAAAAGAGCAAACGTGGATGCTGAAAATGCGATTTTGAGACTTTGACCGAGGTGACTGTTCAAATATGTTATTACTATACTAAATAGTCTAATAATAAACCTATTGCATCAATTTCCTGACAGAAGGGTTTGTCTCTCTGAAGAAATAGAGATACAAATCCAAACTGTGATGTCTGCGAACACTGGCAGCATGTACACGACCTTGGCGGCCTTTGATATTTCATAAGGTCATTATATAAGGTTGCTGATAGCGAGCATCAAAAACATCACCGACCAACTGGAGAAATATTTTATTTTCGCAAATAAAAATAAGTCAGATTAAAATCATGCACATTTCCAGGCTGGACAACCTGTATCTTATCTGTTAAGGCTGTGAGGGACTGGTGCCACACACACACACACACACACACACACACACACACACACACACACACACACACGCTGTAAGTAAAGTCATTCTCATACATCCTTTGGTATCCATGACTACAGTGTCTGCACAGGGTCCCAGTTTGGCATTTATGAATTCTTCATTAGCTCATAAATCTGTGAATGTGTGTGTACGCGCACACATTATACTTTACACTCTCACGCACGCATTCACACACCTGTCGCTGTATTTGAGAACAGCTGCTGAGGTGTGGGTATCCCCTGATCTGTCAAGATGTCTCTGCTGATGGTGTGAGAGGGAGAGAGAGATGCAGCAAAACAGAGAGGGAGAAAGAGAGAGAGAGAATGGGGCCGGTCGTTGAAGAGGTGTGAAGCAGGGAAGTGAAAGAGGGGGTGGACAGAAAGAGGGAGAAACAAAGAGGGTAGGGAGGAAACAGGAGAAGGCTGATCAAAAGAACGACAGTTGGGACAGACAAGCAGGATGGGATGAAAGAAACATCGGAGGCGAGGACAAAAAAACCAACAGAAAGGAAGAGAGAAAAAGAAATCAAGACAGGTTGCTGTAGACATTAAAGATGGTTTGAATTTTTAAAGGGTCATTGGTTGCTGTAATCATTCGTCTTCTCCCTTCTGACCGTGAAGTGCTCCCTCCCTGCTGTGACTACATCGTAACTAATAAAGGTCGACTCTCCAACCTTTGTTCCAGCTGCAGCTAGTTTGAGTCAGAATCGTATCCAGGCATTGTCCAAAGTAGACCTTTCAAACATGTAGCACACAGTGTCTGTGTCAGACGGCTTCTCACCTAATGGAAACACTATACTACTTTGATTCACGCAAGGAGCCTGACCTTTTCATTTTTTGGGTTGACTTTTCTTTTAAGCTCTGGATCAAAGTGCTACATCCCCAAGCTGACCTACCGGATCAACTGAATTACATTAAAAGCTTGGCCAATAAGCATACTGGGTAATTTCGAGCAGTACACTGGATTATGCCATGATGAATGTTTCTGCCTTGATATCAATACTTCATGTATTGGGAAATATCCGCAGCATCAACAAAGCTATACTCATCATGACGCCCACTCAGTGGCTGTTAATGACCTGCTCTATTCAAATACGGGCTCACTCGGACAATACATGGAATTTGAACAAGTTGGCAGGGTCAAGTCAGAGTAATTATACCATTTAAAGCATTTTGAAAATGGAAAAGTCTGCAACACCAGAGATGGCGTGTTGTACGACATGTTAAAAAAGCCAAACGTGTGCTTTCGTCAGCCAATCGTGCTGCTGCGCTGATGCAAGCACACAGTCGAGATTCACAACTGTTTTGCAACAAATTTGGTGCAGCTGCAAATGGACTTCTAATTAGCATGGAAGAGGAGGATATCACGCTAATGCGCAGGATTACCAAGAAAGGTGAGGTTCTCCAAACACTAGATATTCAGCTGGCTTTTGTTGAAGTCATCTGGTGGGACGAGCGTCACATTGCAGCACTCTGGATAAAAGAAACTTGTGCGTGTGCCTCATAAAAGTATTTCAGTCAGAAGAGACTTATAATAGAAACAAAACGAGTGAGTGGATCCTTTTTTATTGTGAACAGAAGGAACAGACTTTGGCGCTTAGACTTCGACTGGAAGTAGGTCAACATGGGAAGCAGTCCGATGTATTAGATGTTTCCAGTATGAAGGAGACTTCCTGCCGGTGCCTTGACACTGGTGGTGGTGAGGAATGGGGTTTGATGTTGGACAACTTCAAAGACTTCTTATCAGAGGGTTGACTGGAGATGGCCAGGCGTTTGTGGTTGAGGTGCTGAAAGGGTGGAGGTGGGTTGCGATGCATATTAATGCAAGCGGGAGACTGTGCATGTGACTTAGAGGGCATGCTTTAAAGACACAGTCTTCCTGACTGAACTTTGGCTAAGCTTCGTAACCTTCAGTAGAAAAAAGGAGTGTTTTGAGCAAAGCGTCTGATTTGACCGGTGATTCTGTACATAAAAATAAAAAGTGAAGTTATGGCTCTCTCCCTAGTCATTAGAAAGGGTCCTGATATTGTTTGCCTGAAATGACTGTTACGTTCAGTTTTTTAGACTTTCATCCTTTTCTTTCTTTCTTCCTTTCTTTCAAATAGTGTTTCCATAACGCTGCCCACTGTGGATAGGGTTATGTGTTTGGTTTCATTCAAAAAGTAAGTCTCACTCCTCCATGTTTAATCATGCTGATATTATTGTTTTTAAAAAGACTAGAACTTAAATGCGTCGATGTATAACTTTTTTCTCTTTGGTCTGCACCAACTGAACCAAACTACATGTGTGTAAGCAACCAAAGTTAAGGGAAACAGACAACAGAGCACAGGCAATGATTAGTCTATTGGAAATATGCAAACCTATCCTTCGAGGGGAGTCTGGGCGTAGGCCGACTGGGGAGGTGTGAGTTCAAGGAACAGCAAAAAAACCTACATTCTTGCATGCACCGTTTGTTGTATAATCAGCATCTGGAGCTTGTTTATATAAAGCAAATGGTGCAGTCAAATGCGAGAAGATTACAGCTGCCAGGAAAACAAAGGGACTCGTGTTCCTTTGAAACACGGTTAAAAAAAAAATTAAACGGAGAAAGCCTCATCAGATGAGCTGGTGAAGCAGGGAAGAAAGTAGGAAGGAAGAAGATATATACGAAGGAGAGCGTTTGAAGTAAAGAGCGAGCAATCAGTCTGTTTCATTGTCTTTGCAAACCACAAGCTGAGTCTCAATTAAACATTTTGTTATTGAAGTCCCACAGAATCACGGCAATCAGTTACTTTTGTCTGAAAGTTTTCTAATTCTGTGGGAATTTTAAATATTGCGACTGCAAACTAACTGTTGCCGCCACTGCAGGAGAGATTTTCTTCTTCTTTGACCCACGGAATAAAAATCCTTTTTATCTGCTCCCTCTCGTCTGCTCTGTCTACTTTTCTCTGTTTGGAGAGGGAATAACGAGCCTTTTTCACCAACAATGCTCTCTTTTGCCGGCACTCTCTGCTCTTTCCTTTCATCTATTTCACCTCTTGTCCCTCTTTGGGTAATTAATCCTCCATGCTGTCGAGACTCAATTTGCCTCCCATCTCATCTCTTCTTCCCTCTAGTCGTCTCTCGTTCTCTGTCCATTTGTTTCTCCAGGGATCTCTCTCACCGCCAGTAAAAGAAAAAAAACATCCAACAGATTGTATTAGCTGTAGCTGGCAAGCGTTAGCTAATTAAGGTTAACTGTGTGTGGGTTGAAAACTTGTCTCCAGCTGACTAGTTTTAAAACAAGAGGCCTGTAAAAGGGTCTTAAATACGCAGCTGATGGCTACATACGTTATATTGCTCTATGGCTATGTTCAGACTGCCAGCACAAATTGAATTTAGGATGTTCAGGCAGCAAAACGAAAAAAAAACACATGAAATGCGATTCATGAAAATCGGATCCAAAACACATTTGGAGGTACTTTGAAATGCGATTCAAATCAGATTTCCACAAATGTTGCTCAGTCCAGACACACTTGTGCTCATTGGATTATGAAAATGTGTCACTTGCAGCACATCACTCAAAAATGACGTCAAATCCAGCCCATCCCATCAGTCAGTTGACGGCGTGATTGCTTGGAGGGGAAGATGACGGATCTATTGTATATTTCTCGTGCTTTTATGTTGGTACAAAGTGACTGACGCCAACACAGTTACCAAAGCAAGCTGTCAAAACATTTTCAGACGTCTTTTTTTTTTTGTGCCGATCTATAGGGAAAATGCTTTTCGGGCCGCAGGGGAATTTTTTGCTGCAATACCGCAGGTTGCCACTGGACAACATTAGAAGAATGGCTGAGTGGCCTTTTATTTCACAATAAAAGCCTTCAGATGTTCAAATGTTATTAAATTTCAATTTGAAACAGATAAGGAAGTGTGTGTGTATCAATCCCGAGCAGATCAGAAAACAAGGAGGCTTTTTATTCAAATCTGAACAAATATACAAACAGAAAGAATGACAAATAAAAGCTTGTCTCTAGTAAGCCTGCTCCAATAAAGGGCCTGGTAGCTGCAGCTGAGGTAAATAAAGGCCTCATCTACTATTAAGCAGGTTAGATTTACGCTTTAATCTTCATGTTTTCAAACTTTGTTTCATTTTTACAAGGGAAAAAAAACAAGAACAACCTTCCTCATTATCTGTTAGAGATTTGGCTGGAATGTAAAAAGCTGGAGGTTATGTGGACACGCTAGCATTTGCACCTTACGTTAGAAATATACTTTTGTTTGTATTTTTGGTGTAGGAAATGCAGTTTAAGGAAGTACAACTCTCTGAGCTTTTGACGAGGAACTTGACAGACCTGCTGTGTTCATTCACAGTTGCTAAGCTTTGATTAGACAACCGCTGTTCTGATGGGAGTTTCGAGGAGTTTGGTTTGCTGTCTCTGATTTGCCTTGATTTTGTTGGCTGAAATTTGTGCGGGGGTGGGGTCGGGGGCCTTGAATATCAGCCAAGACCAAAACACCATGTAATTATCTAATCAAGTTGCCGGTGAGCTCGGCAGGCGGCCATTATGGATCTCTCTGCAAAATCAACAGAATTTATTTTTTGACGGATGCTCAGTTTTCAGATTGGAGGTAAACCTTCTGTTTTCCTTTTTTCCCTCCTTCAGGTCTGGTCGATGGACGGCTACTATAAGGGCAGGCGCGTGCTGGAGTACAGAACCATGGGGGATTTCACAAAGGGGCAGAACTTCGTGCAGCATCTGTTGCCCCACCCCTGGGCAGGAACCGGCCATGTGGTTTACAACGGGTCACTCTACTACAACAAACACCAGAGCAACATCCTGGTAGGACACTGGCTGGAATGGAAACAGTAGCAGTTTGACAATAAATGACCAGAGCAATGGATCTATGTGTCTTTGTTTCCAGGTTCAGTACCATTTCCGCTCTCGCAGCGTGCTGCTCCAGCGCAGCCTGAGTGGAGCCGGATACAACAACACATTTCCCTACAGCTGGGGAGGGTCCTCCGACATCGACCTCATGGCGGATGAGATGGGACTCTGGGCCGTCTACACCTCCATCCCAAATGCTGGAAACATTATGGTAAAGTCTGCTCCTGCATTCTTGCGAAAAAAAAAGCTGTTTTTAACCCTATTTGAATAATTTAATTTGGAGTGACTTATCTATACCCACTGATGTGTTTGTTTCGGTTGAAACTTCTGCTGTCAGCAGGTTTGCTTTACCTTCCGGAAGTCCTGCTATTTAAAAATCCATTAAACAGCTGACAGAGACACATTGCTGCAATGAATAATATCATTTATTATAACGAGCTGCAGTTTTCCTATCATGATTTTAATATACAGTTTTGAGCTAATTTTCCTCATTACAATTTTTACAGCCCAACGAGTGTGTGTGTGTGTGTGTGTGTGTGTGTGTGTGTGTGTGCGTGCGTGCGTGCGTGTGTGTGCGTGTGTGTGCGTGTGTGCGTGCATGCGTGTGCGTGCGTGTGTGTGATAAAGATCTAAAGATTGATGAATGAATTAAAAATGTTAGTGGACTTTTCGTTTTTTTTTCCTCC
>OMLP01030338.1:39035-50962 GCA_900302685.1 Spondyliosoma cantharus
GAGGACAGTGCAGCAAGATGATGTAATATAAAACACCAGTTAAATGTCAATTGAATGAAAACCATGTAGAAACCGTGGGTATAAAAAGCATTTGTCTTGTTTCATGTATTCATTCAAGGTTGCAGTCTCTGATGTTTCTGAAGTTGCCACTATTTTTCAACACTTCTTGTCACATTTGTTTTTTATTGACACGCCAACTTTTCCACCTCAGCCTCAGCCAGTCTTTTTAGAACTTTTCAATGGAAACGCATTTAAACTTAGTAACTGTAAGAAGCCATGCAGCTCTGTCAACCTTTGGCAAGCTTGTGTTGTTTTTATTTTTACATACAAGCATATTTTTTTAACAAAGTTGCAGTTGTTTTTTTTTTTATTTTGCAGTTGAAAAATGTTTGCTCTCTGGTCAACAAAACTATGTATGGTCCTGTTGCAAACACAGGCCAACATACACACATGCGTAAACTACGGTGGCTGACAAGGGCAAATGTGCTGCAGCTTAAGAGCACACAAATAGACAAAACATGAGCAAATTAAGAAAACATCTTTAATTTGACAGTTTAATGAGAAGCAAGGCATTAGCAGCTTGTTTGCCCTTTTCAGCCACTGTATAATACAGCACAACACATAATTAAGTGCACTTAGTTACCGTCCATCTCGTGATCTCCGTGACCTCCCTCTCTGTCTCCAGGTGAGCCGTCTTGACTCTCACTCGCTGGAAGTCCTCCAGAGCTGGGACACAGGGTTTCCTAAGCGGAGTGCAGGGGAAGCCTTCATGATCTGCGGCACCCTGTACGTCACCAACTCCCACCTGGCCGGGGCCAAGGTCCACTTTGCCTACCACACCAACTCGTCCACGTACGAGTACACTGACATCCCCTTCCACAACCAGTACTCCCACATCAGCATGATGGACTACAACCCGAGAGAGAGAGCGCTGTACACCTGGAACAACGGACACCAGGTCCTCTACAATGTCACATTGTTTCACGTCATCCGGAGCGACGGATAGATGAGCACATAGGAAATGGTAAAAAGGAGAGGGAGTATGGTAGAGGAGGATGCGATGTGTCATTAAAGGGTACTGCAACAATACACACACACACACACACACACACACACACACACACACAATGACATTCATGTCAACAGGAAAATGACTACTGTCTGTCTTTGAATTTGAATGACTTCTAGACTGCGGGAGCTCACTGAGCTAATAACTAGACACAATACACGGTTGTCGAACACATGTCTAAAGGTCACAGACAAGAGTATTCATCACGGCGGAGACAAAAATTAACTGCCTCCGCTACGGGGACGCTGATAGAGAGAAGGAAGTCAGACAGTTTGAGCTCATCCATATTCTGTTGCATTTCATTCCACTTGCGTCTCAAGAGGTGATTTTGCAAGTTGAGGTTGAATTGTAGAAAAAAAAAAAAAAAAAAAAAGCGCAGCTCGTGAACTGAATTTCAACTCTGCCTCAAACCTCGAGCTGCGGCGACGGACCTCATGGAGATATTCTGGGTTTGTGATGTGATCGTGGACGTGTTCAGTCAGCATGGTTGTTCATTCATTAAATCTTACTGTCAAACTTTGCCAAGACTGTTGTCTCTGTTTTGGAGCGGCGAGAGTGAAACGAGCCGTCGGGCTTTACCTGCATGTCTGTCGACGTACATTCATGTGTGTTGAAAATTGACAAAATGTAGGCTTGAGTCTTGTCACGACCTTTCACACATCAGTGGCTCAATAACAAATAAGAACCTACAGGAGAGGTACTCAGAATAAACAACATGTATTGGTAAATGAACAAGAGTAATGTATAAATCAGACAAAAGGAATTTGAGGTCACAACCAACCTCAAAAAAAGGAAAGAAAATGTTGAAGACCAGTCATGCAGAGCACCTCTATAAACGATATAAAGTGCACCGGACTGAAACAAAACTCAAAGCAGGACTATCAGTGACCTCCAACAAAACAAAAGAGCTTTGTACCGCTGGGGAATTTGTCTCTCTCTCTTTCCACTCTCCCATCTGTACTTTACAGCCATTGCAGCCTCAATCAGCTGCACTTTATTATCTATCAGGGTCTGAAGAGGCAGGAGCGAGACGTTTTAGAAGACGAACAACAACAAAACAAGGAGAAGGAAGGCCATCAAAGGGCACACATAACACTGTATTCAATAACACATTTATCGAACACCGGAGATATCTGTTCCCTGACTAAAGCCTTTAAAGGATTAGTTTACTCAAAAATGAAAATTCAGACAACCCCTGCAGCTGCTCAGACTCAGTGGCTACTTCCGAGCAGGGCTCAAAGCCAGACATCCTTGAGGAAAAAACACCACCGCTCTGATCCAGAGCTGTTTACTGACAGGAGGAGGAGAGCTCAGAGATTACTTTATAACCTTTGAAAATCAAAAAGTTGATTTATCTTCCCTCGTATTTCTCAGCTTGACTGCAGCAGTGTTCCGTGGAGGTGACCGCCGTCATCGGCTGTTTATACCCCTGTACCGTTGGCTGCTGACATGAGCTGGAGGAGAAATGTGCCTTACTACACGAACGTAATGGTGCAGAGAGGAGAGGGGAATAGACGAGAGAGAGCCGGACTCTCTGGTGAGTGCTGAGTTGAGTTAGAGTTGAATTTGAACACACAAATACACATGCCTGCTTTCTGTCATTGTTTGCCAAGCTTACAGCTAATGTACAACAAAGTGCTCCGACTGTTTGCGGTGGGTAAACACTCCAGTGTGAAAAAACATGAACTCACCATTGAACAACCGACGTTGCTGATGAAAATCTATCTGACTGAACTCAGACAAAGATACACAAAGATTCACAGACGAGGTAATTGTTTTAAAGTTTCACTCGTGCCTCATTCATCGACTTCTCTATCCTGGAAGTAGCGACAGGCAACCGCATGAAATGCACCGTAACCTTGGGTAAACTTGTGGATTTCTCTGGGTTTGAACATTGTTGGAAACATTTGGGATATGATATCTTTAAATGATGAAACGTGGGGTAAGTGTACACTCTAGCCACAATATACAAACACAGTCTAACAGTTCAAAGCTCAACAGTTTGACAACGCATCAACGAAGATGTTCGCTCTTTGTTGACCTCAGAAATGATGATACCAGAAGTGCTCAGGGAAATGATGTACAGCGCACTTATCTGCAATTAGTGTTTTACATTTGATGAAGAAAACAGACAATTTACAGAACACTGTGCACTTGCTGCGTTGCTCGTGTTTTGGCTTCAAATAGACGTGTATATCATCCAACTAGGCCCAGGCAGAGAAACATTTACCACGGAAAAAAAGGATGTTGCCACTAATAACCAGCGAGGCCAATAACCTTTCAGTGAATGTAATTTTGTCACACTGCTGACACGATCCACACAGTCACATTACAGAAAAGATGCCCCTCTTTGATGTCACGTTCGCAGCATCAGTGCTAATTGTCAGTTTCGTTTGCGTAATGATGTTTTTTATTGTTTCTAAAGGATCCCAGCGGTGTTATGGATGATGTGATTCCAGAGCAGAGCATCGTTATGAGTTTGGGTCAAGCGCAGCTGCAAAAGGTTAAACTGCTCATTATTATATAGTAGTGGCTATTACGCGCTGAAAACGGAGGGTAACGTCCCCAAAGATTTGTCGATACTGTCGGCTGAGCGCAACAAAGCACACTCGTAATTATCGATTCATTAAATACAGTGATGCCGACATGTGAGGACACTGATACACAAGGAGAAAAGGCAGGTGTGAGAGACGGCGGTCATCTCTCTGATGATGGAATGCTGGATCGATGGAAAGAGATGGAGGATAATGAAGAGGCTCAGCTATATGTGGCTATTCTGTTGCCATGGTGACCGTGATGATGTTGTGTGTATCTGCCTCGAGTGCGGGTCAGTGACTCCTCTGCTTTTCTCCTATCTAATTTCTTTAATTTGCGACTAATGGAACGGTGACATTTTACCCCCAAACAAATATGTCTTAAAACAAGTCGGAACTTTTCATTAGCAATCTGTACACCTGAGGGAAAAATCCAATCTCATGTGTCAATAAACTGTGAAGTTCACAACATTTTAGGACATTTGTTCCAGCCTTCCTCAGCCTGCCTCGCTGACTTCTTCCTCAGTGTGTGATCTCTAAATTTTCCAGCAACAGCCCAGAGAGAGAGCAGGTGTGAACCTGCTGCACCTGTTAATTTCCTCTCTCACAACTATAATTATCAGATTATAACCATAATAAGGCAACACACTGAGAATTTCAACGCTTATATAAACAGCTTAACAAGGTTTTCTATCATGCAGGAAGGTCACAGTGACAGAAATAGATAACTTAATAAACGTTTGTATCAAGTTACATTCACATTAGTGTCTGTTGAAAAGAAAATTGCCCCTGACAGGGCTCATTCAAAGTCCTGAAAAATGCCTGATTTAACATTTAACAATTTTAAGTTATATTTTCAAGGATCCGAATATAATCCTTAATTTTTCATTAACACAATTACTAATTTATGTAAACCAAAAATCCTTAAATATCGTATTTATAATTAAACCAGTCATTGCCGTGAGTTTAAGGAATTCTTCTAAATCTAATTTTTGCAACAAGCCCATCGCGTAAATACCAGCAAATACGTTTCTGCAAAACCCCAAAATTCATAAGGTCCAGTTCTCACACAGTGCTGTGCTCATGTGCTTGTCAGGTGTAGACACGAAAACATTCGATTTGGGCTTTAATTAGTGGTTTTGGTTGCAACAAACACAGCTGAAGACATTGTCACAAGGTCTCCTTTAAAATTCTTTATCCTGTGGTTTCTCACTTTGAAATGTTGAAACACAGACTTGAACCGTGGTCACCAGCTTGGCGGGCTTGTCACCTTAAGATCTACATGAAATGACTAAAAGAATGCTAGTGACATCAGCATCCTTAGTGTTTCCTGGCAACAGCCAATAGCGTGGAGTCGCCAACGCTGACTCTCCCCGGACACTCAGCTCCCAGTGAACACAGTCAGACCAGGATGTAAAAGCACCGGCTCTGAGAAGAGGCCACTTTGACTGAGAGAATACAGTGCTGAGGTGCTTTTCTTGCCACGTCTGGCAACCTGGGGCTGATTCAGCAACGACTGCTGATCAGGCTTAAAGCAGCTAACTACATTTAACAGCAGTTAGTGCTTACTTTAGCAGCAAAGCTACAGGTATATTGGAGGCTACTTACAGCCCCGGGCCTGGAAGTGTTCACTGAGAAACTGCTGGTTATCAGTGTGTTAGCTGTAACAAGTAAAGCAATCTGTCCAGAACTGCTCAAGACAGAGCAACCCGGGGGCTGCAGAGTGAAAACCAGAAAATATCTTCTCCATAAAACGTGACCTGACCCAAATCAGCGAACGCATTTATAAAGTTGGGTTGTTGGACAGTAATCGGGGAGGTCTGGTCCCCCAGCAACACATAAAACACCTTCAGAATGATTGAATTTAAGACATACTATATCTAATAAAAACGCAGTTTTGACTTCATGGGAGCTTTGAAAGTCAAGCAAGTGAGACATTTGGTCTGGTACCGAAATGTCACAAATAAATGTATTTTTGCAAGTGTGCAGGAGTTTGCTCATAACTTTTGGTCAACTCGTCCCTCTCCCACGCATCTAGCTCGTGACATAGATGCACAAAGTATTTTTTCTGTTTAGCAAAACCATTAACAGCTAGCATTTTATCCTGGTGACTACCTGGGCTCTTAAGGTAACAATTTAGATGTGATGATAAAAGCTTTCTGGAGAGACTGGACATCTTTGGTTGCGTAAAAAAAACATAATGGCTTGAATTTTATAGCTAAAATTGCTCTGACGCTGTTGCTCTTCATCAAGTCGTAGCGAGAAGTGACCAAACAAAATAGAGCATTTGTTGATAATTTAAGTGCACAACTCCGCAAAATATAGAATAAAGGTTGTTTTTACACATTTTATGTGTAATATTGACATTTTTTACATTTCACACCCTTAAGGATGAACTTTTCCTGCAGCATTGTCTGATTGCAACCTATTGCGTACAGTTCAACAAGTCCATGTTTAGTATTGCACTTTGTGACGCTATCCTTGCAGACATGTTACGTAACAAGCTGGCTCACATTTTAAATCTGTTTTCTGTCAGAATCGAGTACATCGCGGGATTTACTGTGCAGTGACAGACTGTACAGACCCCTTTGACAATTTAGTTTGATTTCCCTCCATCTTCTTTGTGCCTCTCCGCCTTTATTTTTTCCCTTTCGTCTTTATTTGCCCACCTCCCTGCTGTCTTTGGCTCGGCCCCAGTTGGTTTGGCACGATCCCCGCTGCAAGGTTCCCTTCTCTCCATCTATCACCATCATTGGCTCCGATTTTCTGCATCGTGGAAGTGCTTCTCCGGAAGACCCGCCGGAATTCCACACAGGGATGCACACACCCACACACACGCAGTGCACGCAGGCACACACACACACACAGCCTGAGACAAAATGCTGAAGTAGACAACGGATATATCATTTTTACCTTCTCATTTATTCATCTCTATCTGTTCATCTATCCATTGGCTTTGTCTCCTGGGTGGATATCAGCCTGATAAATTATTTACTGCTGTTAAAAGAGACCACCTGAGGGGCACAGAGGAGGGAGTGGAGAAAACAGAATGAGGAGAGGTAAAGTGACGAGAGAGCGATGAGAAAGGAACCTTTAGTTGAGAAATAAAATCCAGATATGGGGGAGAGGGAACCGAGGAGGACGGAGGAACGCAAAGCCTCACATGGCCTGTGATCATGTTTAATTAATGATGGAGGGATCAGCCTATTAAACAAGGACACAGGCTGAAAGACTAGCCTGGGAGGGGGGAACGCAGACGGGTGGGATAAGGAGGAGGTCAGGGAGGTGGCACATACTTTGCTCTCCCTCGTTGAAGGGAAAAACAAAGGGAGGCGTAAGCGAGCGAGGAGGGGATGTGGAGGTCTGAAAGAGAAAAGGGAGGCATCAGGTTCCACCCGGGCTCGATGCTGTTCTATTAATAGAAGTCAGAGCACATTGGGGAGGGGGGGGGAAACCAGCCAATTAAATTCAAGCTGCTCTACCACAAGTAACCATCACTCAGTCACACACTAGACGCACTCACGAAGCCGCCAGACTTGCTGTTGTCACTTATTGTCACCTGGACCACCTCTTCAGGAGCCTCCGTGGGTATTTTCCAAACCAGATCACTGATGTTTGCTCGGCCAAAATTCACTTATCTGAGCCCGAGGGGGGTGCGGGGGCGCTTGGGAATTTTCTGGTAGCGGTGATGTAAATCTTAAATGTTGCAGCAGTTAAGTAACAAATTGGCACACGAGGTTTAAATCTGCTTTAAAGGTTTCCAGGGTGACAGATGGTGCAGCGCCGACGCAGTTTAGTTTCATCTCAACACTGAATGGATGTTTATTTTTAACTAGTGAGTCCACTTCTTCTTCTGTTGGGCATCATGTACACAGTTCAGTAAGTAGAGACTAATTAAAAGAAGAAGCTTTAAGAGTTATAGTGAATTAAGTTATTTCATATATAGGTAGACCTGGTTGTCCTCTAATCGCAGGGTCGGTGGTTCAAACCCTCGAGTCCTCCTGTCCACGTCTCCTCAAGTTACTCCTCATGGTGGGACAAGTACTTTCCATTGTTGTCACCCGTGAGACCATTGTGGTGGCTGAGGCTCATCCTTGAGCAAGTCCTTGAGCAAAATACTGAACCCCAAATCGCTCACGTTTCCATCGGCGTGTGAGTGTATGTGTGAACGACTGAGCAATGTCGGAGATATGTTGTGCGGCTCTTTGCATCTTCCATCAGTGTTTGAATGTGCTCGTGGATGTGAGAATGTGACAAGTACCGTACAGTGCTTTGAGTGGTCTATGCCCCAGAAAAGCACAATATGAATGCAGGTCCGTTAACCATATGTTTACCCTTTACTGTATGCGAGCGTGTGACTGGGTGAATTAGAGGCAAACGGTGAAGTGTTGTGGATAAAAGCTCTGTGTAAATGTAGTGCCTTTACCATATAGTGTGTAGGACAGGAAGGTCGTCAATAGTTGGAAGCTGGACAGAAAAAAATAAATAAAATAAAACGGAATGAGTTGATACTACATACATTACCTCGTCTGCAAGCATCCTGCAAAACACATGAGCCAACAAATCACCAGAGCAACTGCTGCTCTTTGCTAGCTGTCCTTGACTATAACTAGCCACCGTTAGCTAATTAGCTCATTGCTTTGGTCAGCCGTGGAGCCAGCAGCCTTAGAGTTTGTCCGGACCAGGAATAGGATCACAGGAGGAGTCAACAAGGGCAATGGGGCTCAGCTGAACTGGATTTGGACATGAGACTGAACATCAGCCTCAGAGACCGACTCTGGTCTCTATGACTTTAATAAGGATGAGGGTATGGATCCTTTTAAATGAGCTGAATTAATTATTTTAATGTTACATTTTATTAAGATGCAATTGAAAGTGATGAAGGCTTTGCAGCCATTGTTCACATTGACCTGTTGACACGTTTGTAGTTTTTTTTTTGCAAGCTCAGAACTATTAGGTTTCCCTTCTCATTACAGCTAATTACAGTAAACTATATCATGAATGCAAAAGAAAAAGGTGATCCCCTGTGGATATGTCTTACAGCTTTTTCATTCGACTTATTCATGTTTGTCACTGCTCTGTAGCTGCTCAGGCTCAACATCTGAACCGCCTCCGACGAAAATTTTTATTCAAATCAAACATCTGCTTGTGAAAACCTTTTGAACCTTAATGCAGGTAAACATAAAATGCATTATTCTGCAGTTCTCTCGGTTTACAGAAGTCACGATCAAAAGAAAAAAAATCCTTTGAAAAGGTTCTCAGGTTGATTTTGTTGTGCTCTTCCGTTACAATGAAATAAACCTAATCCATCAAAAAAAAAGCCATCCCATTGAATATGTGAAGACACATTAGGGGCGTTTCAGTTCATCGAGATGAAAGTTAAATCCAAGATTAAGTGCTGTATAAGCAAAGCATGAATTTTAAACGCAATAAAACCTAAATGACAGTGTCAACGTGACGCATACATAAAAACAAACTACACTGCTCTGAAGAAACTCAAGGGAATCATAAATGTAACACAGACAGCAGGATGGCCCTTTCAGATGACTGATGATGATGAAGAAGGCTTATTATTGTCTCTTGCATACAAATGTTCAGCCTGCGGGGGCCGTACAACACACTACAGATGGATGTACAGCAGATCCACACTGCAGTGGGGCATTTCAATATGATCTTCTTCGTAACTCTGTCAAAGTCCTGAGTTTTAGTTTTGTTGAAAGTTTATCCTCTCATGTTTTACTTTCCACTTCCTGTCTTTGTCTGTTTTCCCCTTTTTCCTGCTCACCTGTGTTCCATTAGTTAATCACTCCTTGTGTATTTAAGCCCGTGTTTTCTCCTCTCTTTCTTTGTTGGTTCATCTCTTTTCAACCCGTGGCTCTGCTCCCTGTGTTATACTGGCACGTACTTTAGTATTTTACTTGCAGATGACTTCTGTTTTGTTGTCAGCCTTCTTGCCTGCCGTTTGTTTTGGATGTTGACTGATTTGGTTGCCTCACAGCTCGAGTTTTGTTCAGTTACCTGCCTGCCTCTGAGTGCATTGTGTTTGGGTCCATTATTACAGAATCTTGACAGACTCAATTTGTAGTTCACCCACATCCCGCGACTCAGACAACTGTCACATCACTGGTTCTAAATTTTGCAGCTGAAAATCTTTGGCTCAGTGATGTTTACTGCTTGAAGTGGAAAGAAATTAGTGCCAGCACTCCCCTTATTCCCTTGTTGTTGTGTGAGGCTTCGGGGAGGAGGATGCCCATGTAGCCCAGGGTGATGAGTGTTGTGCTGTGATAAACACTTCAGCCGTGAAAACAATTTTAAACTCAGTAACAACATTACAGTTACTATATAAGTAATACATGTGGCGGATCAGGGCAGGTCACAGTGGCTACTAGGCAAAAAGCGGAAGGATGCAGGATGGGGGAGAGAGTTTTGTCCCAGTGAATTTGTCTCTGTCAAACATGCAAAGAACACTGTGGTCCGTCAAAAAAACAGGAGAGAGGACGGTGGTGCTCATCAGTGATCTTCTTCTTTCGGAATAGTAGAAAAAGTCTCAGGCACTCATAAAAGATTATGAGTTCAGAAAAAGCCTGATTAATCACGGCTGTTGAATCATCACATCAGTAACAACATGACTTTGCATTTCAGCCAGGCACAAAATGGCCACCTTTGGGCTCATTTATAGGTTGGCAGATACTCACATGAACAGCAAAGACAGGTGAGCAGCAACGTGATTGGTCTAGACAGTTACATGACAGACTATGCAGGCGGGTAAATTGTCACTTGATCGGTATGAGCAGGTTGGTAGTCGCAGTTAAAGAGACAAAGCATACAAAGTGACACTGTGGTCTGTTTTGAACTTTTTTGCCAGCAGGTAAACACTTTTAACTGTGAAATATACAACATGTAAATTACTGAAACGTCTGACACGGCAGCACAGACAACGTGATACCAGGCAAAATGAGGTGTCGACTGCCAGTGAAGCAGAAAAAACTCCGGCTAAACAACAGCAACTCGATTTCAGAGCAGGACACAGTTGTGGAGAGACAAGAAGAGGACAAGATCCAGAGAAGATTGTCAATGGGTAAGTAAAGCATAACGTGTTTAATGGAATAACAAGTAAAGAGTAACGTTACTTACTTATTGCCTCCTGAGTAATGCATCCAACGGGAAGTCAAATCACCTCCGGACGTTTTTGTTGCAACCAAAACGGGTATTTTAAACCAAACCAAGTGTTTTTTGTGCCTAAACCTAACCATCTTTTTTCCGTACATTTCTTTTTAAGGGTAGGCCATTTGCCAATACCCCAGAAACCCTCTCTCAGTGTCACAGCCTGTTGTTGGCAGATATGACGGTGGTTCAGTGGTGAGTGCTGTTGAGCTACTGTCGAAAGATTCCTCCGATTTTTTGTCTGAGTCATGCTGTTTTTTAAGGTGCCACAAAATGACACCCTGTTCCCTCTGAATTGACGCCTTTTTAAGTTTTCTTCGCATACGTTTCATGACTGATCTGATCCTTACAGGCGGACTCGGAGGAGCTCGCCATATGGCTCCAAGTGTTAAGTAGCGGGGACAAGCTCGAAAATAAATAATTGATAGTGATTATGCACACGATTGAAGTTTAAGTGAACACGTCTGCTGCGGAGTCGAGCTGATCTACTTTGTCGCGAGCATTTACCCCCGGACGCCGAGCTTCCCTTTTAGCCCACATTATTGATTCTCTGCATCCTCTCTACCTTCCCTCTTGTTCCCTTTCATCCTCTAATTTGATCTCTCTCCCTCCCTCAGAGTCTCCCCTCATTGAGATGCCGTCCCCCTCCTCACATCCATCAGAGCATCGCCTCCCTCTCCCACTGCTCTTATCTCATTACTCTCTCTAATTAGCCCCAAACGAGCCCGTAGGAACCAATAACACGCCTCCACTCACGCATATCAATGAGATTCACACACACGCACACACACATAAACACACACACATCTGTAAAGTCATGTTTGGTGTGTGTGTGTGTGTGTGTGTGTGTGTGTGTGTGTGTGTGTGTGTGTGTGTGTGTGTGTGAGTGTATGAGTGTGTGTTATTCCCATCATCTCGTCTTTTTCGTATTTGGATTCGCCGATACGACCATGAGTTTTGGCAGACTTTACTTTACTGATTATGTAAGAGAGAAAGGAAGTGTGCGTGCGTGTGTGTGTGTGTGTGTGTGTGTGTGTGTGTGTGTGTGTGTGCCAGTGTAGATCAATTAAAAAATGTCAGGAAAGTGACATTTAGGTTCATTTAGTTCTAGAATTATCACACTATCTTGGGAGGCATCTCACAGGGTTTAAACAGTCAGT
>OMLP01030345.1:7167-22732 GCA_900302685.1 Spondyliosoma cantharus
CTGGAAGAATTTTTTTTTTTTTTTTTTTTTGTGTGTGTGGGGATTTTCCTCGGTTAACGTTAGCCAAGTTTAGATACCGTGACACGCTGTCAAGCTTAAGTTTATAAGATAAAGGCTGAGATAAAACTGCTGCACAGACATGTGAAGGTGGCCACACTGCACCACGTTAACGCTTTTATTTCTGAGGTTGGGGGGAAAAAAATGGAGAAGACGCCTTCACGTCAGCCACTGTAAACGGGTTTACAGAGACAAATTGCATCTTCTAATTTACTGCAGTCACAGTGTCTTCTTCGTCGGGCTCGCTCCTGCTTGTATGACTTGTATTTAATGTTAATTAATGCTCAAGTTTATGTTGTTGTGCAGTCATTAGACTGATGATCACGATGGAGGCATTCCCTGACTTCAACTTCTGACTCCCTGTAGTTAAAGGTTAAAGGTGCATTATGTAGTTTTGGAGAATACATTTTAATCAGAAGAGAAAAAATCTGCCTAAACAAACTCTCTTCTGACCTTTTAAAGGACAACACAATATCATTCTGTTGTACTTTGTTTATAGGCGGCGGACCCTGCCACCTTTCTTGCTTCAAACAGTGTTCTGGTCGTGTCATCTCTCCTCTGAGAACAGCTTGTTTATTCAGTTGTGAAGCAATTCAGTATTTCTGATTTGTTTTATTACCTCATTCACGTTGTAGATATTAAAATTCTGCCTACATAGAGACCCCTTAATCATTGTGTTCACTCCTTAGACGGATCCCCAGGTTGATTGATAACACTCTACACGGTTTTCGACTTCTTCCATTTCTTCAGGCGTCAATAACAGCCACGCAAAGGCTGCAATAACACTTTATATGGCCCCTTTATTCCTCACGTTAATGGCAGTGTAATCAGGCTTTAATGATGATGAGATGGATACCTTGATCTTGACTGTTTATTGAGGAAGAGAGTTTTTTTTCATTACCTCGTTCAGTTTGTAAATATTAATATTCTGAGTTGTACTTTCTTCTCCAAAACTACGTACTGCCCCTTTAAAAAGCCAGTCAGCTGTTGTCGCAGTCAGTTTATCACACCACATGTTTGCATACTGTTATGGCCTTTCGTTTGATGCATTGGATTTAGGGACCATTTTCATCATTCAGGAATCTAAAAGGAGTGCAATGGGATGCATCTATCTATCTATTCATATAACAGATTTTCATATTGGAGAGAGGCTGACACCAGAAAAAACGATTTGTGTGTTTTTAGCTTGCACCCAGATTCGTTGCAAAATGATTATTTGTCAATGGATTACTCAGTTCCTCTTAGATTCAAAGAGTGAAACTCACTAGTAGGAAAATGTCTGTGAGCTTACACCCACCTAGGGAGACCAGTAATAGGTAGGCAAACACTGTGTCAGTGAAACCGTTTCTGTTTTTGGGCAAGATTTGAGATAATTGCCTCCTCCTGTTTATCTCCCAACATTGTTTCTACCTTACACAACCAAAGCCAGACTAAATGTCATGCTTCGGTAGCACAATGGCCGATAAGGCTGTATAATTGTTGGCAAGCTCTGCTGGCTTATATTTGTGTGGCCTGTTATAAAACTTGGTCAACAGCGCTGTGGAGCAATCAGCTTATTAACCCAGCCCGAGTCTTTTATCTCGCAGATATTAATTTGGAGATATGTAGTCGGCCGTTTGGGGCTGAATGATTTAAGGGGGTAGCAGCAACATGTGTGTCTTTCCAAACGTCAAAGGGGGGGTCTTTTTTGCAGCTGCTGAATAGTATAGTTTCTGTAATTATTGTCACACTGACAGACCTCTTCGCAGTCTCTCATTAAGGTTACAGGGAGGTGAGAAGGGGGAGAGAGACATTTGGTCTGCTGCAGCTCTGTTCTCAGTGGGAGTCAGAGGGAGGATAGCCACCGTTTGCTGCGAGAACGATGGCGGAGACCTGCTCACCAGCGTGACCGGCTCGAAGGCTGATATTATATTTCTCTTGGGCGTTGGGGCCAATTTGTAAGCCTTGTTAAAATGGCAATTAGGGGACCTATGGAGCAACTATGGAGCACATTTGCACCTATCAGCTGCCAGGTCGTGAGCTCAGATTCACCCCCCTGAACTGAAGCTTTCACTATGCATGTGTGCATGCTGATAATGCAGTGATGTGGCCCAGTAAACTTCATCTGTGTCCTATTTATAGCTCTTGTTGACTCAGATACCCTCTAACAGGGCTCATATTTGAATGATCTAACAGTATAATCTCATGGATGCGCAGTGATGAGTTACCCTTGCTTCTTTCTTAGTGGCCTGAAGCAACCAAATCTGTCCTCACAGCCTGGAGGGAAATAACCAACTGTGCGTCAACATTTAAGCCAGAAATCTAATGTAATCCATAAATTTCCCTGCTAAAATGACAAGCCACAAAATCTTGTCTAGTACGTGGCTTCAGAGTTCTCTTGAAATTGAGAAACGGGGGATTTTCTTTTTTTTTGTCTCTTCTCTAGTTATCTCCCTAATCTCACTTATTGCATAAACTCTTCCATTTCCTCTTTTTCTTCACGATTTCATCTCTTTCTGTCTGTCGAGTTTTCATTTGACTGCCCATGTGTGCTTGAATGTTTCAACAGTCAGTAGCAAACGTTGTTACTATATGGTAACCAAATTCACCTGCTGAAATAAAGGGAATTTAGACATTTGTCAGGGTGCCATGAGCAGGAGCGATAAGGGTGAGAATGACGTAACTTTTTTAATATACTTTACTGAAAACGGTTAACAACCATCTTGTAATATATGTAACAGCCAATACTTGCAAACCAAAGTCATCACAGTCGAGGCTTTTTGCTGTGATGACATTTCACTTCTGCAAAACTGAGTGCGGTCAAGATATTTGCTATCATTTCTCATTTGGAGTAAGTGATTCAACTTCCTCATGTAGGAGAAAAGACGTGTGCAGTTTCATTTCTTTTTTCTCTATTAGTTAATTATGTCTCAGGCTTTTTTTCTGCGGCTTTTGATGGTGTGAAAATGAGGATGTGTATAACTCTCAACTCCGGCTGTTATTGTGATGACAACAGTTGTGTATCCACGACTAAAAAAGCACTGTGTGCAAGGATGGGTTTTTAGAAGTGTAAATTTCCTTCTTGTTGAAAGAAGGCTTTTGAGGCACAGCTGCAGTTTCACTGTGATACGCTGAAGCTATTTTTAGGCTGCCCCTATTTCTTGATATTTTGTGTGAATTTGTTCACAGGAGTAGCTGACAGATCCACTTCACTCCACCACAGTGTTTAAGGCATTTTAGCACCTTTTGAGGATTTTTTTTTTTTTAATCTGTGAGCATGTGAAGAACCATTCAAGCCTTCGAATGGTTCTTCATATAGCTGTTATATGTCAATATCCTATCCCAAAACATGTTTTTAATAGAAAGATTTGTGCTGCCTAATTTAACAGTATGCCTCGCTGACCAGAGTCTCTGCACGGCCAGAAACTGTGACTTTTATACTCCACACTGTACTGATAAATTGGCCGGCCATGACGTGGCTGCTCGCTAAATTTACACAAGACTGGGCTAGTTTGTCCAGTGACTGTTCCAATCAAGCTTATTCAAAAAAAGATGACCATGTAATCTACGATGATTAGAGATGATGAGTCAAAAATAGAGAGCAGTCCTTTTGGGGGAGTCCTGCTTTGTAAGATGGAAAAAATGGAGCTGCAGATGGCTACAAGATGTAGGTAATTAAAGCCTGACCACCACTCGAATTTTGGGGCTGATACCGATATTAGAAAATTCTGATATTAATTATTGGCCGACAATCCCTCAGATGTGATTATCAAACACAGGAGATATTTTACAGTTTGGCAACACACTGTGTGTAATGACATGAATGGACTGAAAAAGTCAACTTCACTGGGAATCCACATTATAATCTGTGAACAAAGTCTTCACAGTGACGCATATTGGCATACGACAAAAAAATATATTGGTTCTGGCCCAATATCTACCATAATACCGGCCAACAGATATGTTGGTCAGGCTCTACAGACAACATGATCTGTTGCACAACATGTAAAACATTTGGTCATTAAATGAATTAAAAAGAAGCTCAATACATTTTAGAGAAATTCTTTTGACAATCTGTGGGAAATTGGATCTTGGAACTACTCAAACTGCACAACAGATCAACTGATCAATCAAGAGCCAGACTGTTGATTGTTCAGGCAACTAATCAGGTAATTGTCATTACATAACCTTGACTAGATCCACTTCACTGAGTTGACTGAATCGTCTGGCATCGTGACATCAAACAGTGGTCTCTCGTCTGAAAAGCAGACGATCCAGTAAGCGCCGTGGGGGAGGACTGATGCTGCTGTCAAGCAAGCTGTGAGCCAGAACTAAGGAGGAGACATGACAACAATGGTGACCACTATTGTCAAGATGGACGCTGCTTTTCGAAAACCAGCATATTGGCATGGCAATGCATAAGTGTCAACTTAAAATTACCTTGTATACTGGCGGATACGTTGGTTAGGAGTTATAACGTGCATTGCTGACTTTCAGGCTTTAAATAAAATGACCTCCCAATGTTCAGAAAGCATGTAGACGATGGTTTCTGTGGAAACATGTTATCTTGCTCGTCCCACTCCTATCCGACATCTCGCTGATCTCGTTGATTTGTGCAGACCCCAGATTTTTGTGGCATCGCCATGCAATCTGGAATGCCTCCTGCTCTCAACATGCTCATACACAAGTTCCAACACGTGGCCCTCCCAGACATGTGTCCCAAGTGGCTTGTTTAGTCCTATTGTGACAGCACCCTAGGGCTCATATTTGCCGGGATGTACAAAAACTAAAAGGAAGCCAGCGTATCAATTTCACCTCTCTGACACAGGCTGTCTGGGATTATTATCTTGTGGTTTACAAATGATCTGCTATTTTGACTGCAACAATAGATTTTTTTTTTTTTCCCAGAAGGCTACACTCGCTAGGTTTACAGCTACAGCTCATTGCGTGGCCCAATTTAGATTTTATGTTATCATCTCTTTTGCTGACTCCTTAATGCTACTGGTAGTTTTAAAGTAGCCCGACATCACACAAAAACCAAACCACAAACAGATTTATTGTACAGTAGTGCTTGATGTTAGGAATCCTTCTGCTTTGTAAACTTGGATTAGTCATTTGGGAAATCCCCCAGAGCTCTCAGAGTTGGTGAGGTAACCTGGAGGTTTATTTTGCTCTTGCCTTGATCCCAGTTTGCTTGGATGTGGCTGTCATTGGACCTGTAAGCAAATGGGCCACCCAGAACAACAACTGGCAACTACAGCCACCGGCAGGGCGTGGATGCGGATGTGTAGGCTCTGCTGTTGTAGGTGGAGTCTGAGGAAATGGGTCCTTTCTTACAGAGAGGTATTATGTTCTGCTAAGTCTTTGCTAACAGAGAGGATGTAAGTGTTTTTGAGGCCAGTTGTAGACTACATTAAACTGAATTAGTGTAGTTACTAGAAGGTACTAATCAGATAATGTGAGTGTCTTCAAAGACTAATGCGGTGGTCTTATTTCTTAATTTAGCCCGTAGGTTTTCTTTGGTTGTTGCGATGTATGATAAGGATGCCTTGATCAGGCTTTTCAGGGCAGATACAGATCACAAATGTATTTCATTCTTATTATCTTGGTTTCCTTTTTACTTTCTCTTTTCCAGTATGCACTCATGCAAGACAACCTGTGAAGCCACAACAATTGTCTCGTGTTTGTGTCATACCTTTTATATATCTCGAGCTAGTCTCACCATTCCAAAATAAATTACTTTTGTATGACAGCATTATATATTCACAGACAAAGACATTTAACAAAGATTAGATTTTTATCCGCAGCTTACGCTGTGTGACATCTCATCCTGTTCTTTTACAGCCACAAAAAAACGCAAGTAGGTTCGCCAATGCCATCTGCCAGTGGGCTCGACAGTTGCATCACAACAATCCTCACGCATGTGAAGTAAATAATATGAAGCCGGAATGAATAGTGAAGTGAAAATGGGGAAGTGAAAATAAAGGAAGGCTTGTTTATTTGCCTTATCTGTGTAATGATTCTGCGATTCAGTAATGAGTATCCGGTTTTATGTTTGATTGAAGCCGGAAACCATAGATTTGAATAAGAAATAGGCTTTTATTACAGTTCAGCACATGTAGCTCCAGATCAGGGCTGAGTAAAGTGGGGCCTGTGGGCTAAAGTTGGCCCGTCATGAGGTTCAAATCAGCCCACCAGAAGTTTCCTGGCCTGTCCTAGTCCAAAGCTTCCGTGCTAGCAGTGTCAGCACCTACACTTCCGTGGTGCTCCAGGCTCACAGTCTAGACCACTAGCTCTGTTGCTATCTGAGCCAACTAGCTAATGGTAACTTGTTAACAGCATTTAGCATTAACTCTGGTGAAGTCTTTCGCCTATTTGTACTAATTATGAATTTGACAGGTGGCAAATTCTTACATATAGCACCTTTAAGTTATTATGATATAAATGCAGCTGTTGTTTTGTTTTTGTAAGTAAAACTTTAAATATGTAGGATCCCTTATTCATTTGTCATTGTCACAATCCGAGAACGGCGGGCAGAGTGACACTTGGAATTCAGTTGGGATCCTAGTACCACTTTGCATCGTAAAACCCGCTATAAAATAGGTGTTTGCTTTCGGCCCACACCCTGCTGTTAAGTTTTAGTTTTGGACCTCCAAGGGAGGAGGTTTGAGCAATGAAGGAGCTTTTTGGTTACGCATCATATCATTTGGATTCAATTCTCACAAAAACTGCTCTTGTCTTTTTGAAATAAGTTCTCTGTCGAATAAGTCGGAGTCGCCGGGGTCAGATTGAGCATTTTGTGGCCAAATTGCTATGCAACATATTTCAAACAGTGGCGTTTGTGTACGCTTCTCACAGATTTGTTTTGAGCACAGAGTGGGCCTTTTGATGTGAAATTGGCCTCAAAGACAGCTTGAAACCTTTGGTGTTAGTTGTTGCTATGAGAGTAAGTCTCTGGCAATTCTCAAAGGACATGAGCTCCGGTCTATTTTAGGCCATTCTCAACTGTTGAGGGTGATCTCGAGGGGTGGATAACCAACTGCTTTCACACAGTCAGGAGTCCTATATGCTTAGCCCAAAACTCTGCTTACTGGAACAATATGATTTTCTTAATGGGGGAACAGCATATTAACTCCCGGCAACAGAACATGATCTCCGCTCCTAATTGAAGTACATTACATGCACCAATGCAAAGCGAAGATAAGTTATCAGGACTCATCTTTACTCAGAGGTCAAGCCTGCTCTCTGTCAGATTGCATCACTTTCCCATCATCCGGTCACCCTTGTGTCCACACTTCCTGTCTCACAGCTGGCCTGCCAAGTCTCCCATGACCCTTTGCTGCTGTGCTGCTGTTTTGTTTTGAGAGAATCTAGGACAGCTGGGATGAGATGCAGTCTCATGGGTTTCAGTTGCCGTGGTGCGACTCGGGGAAAAAAAAAAAAGCATAAATTTATCGACCAGTCCCTCGCTGTCCGTGGATGAAGTGGACCAGCCCCCCCCGTGGCCGAAATGCGAGTTTTGGTGCGAGTTGGAGGAAGTGCAGCAGTGCCAGAGGGGCTGAGTGAGCAGTGAGCATACAGAGCACATTCCAGAAGGCAGCAGAGGCTGTGATTTTAGCAGGCTGTCACAGGGATTAGGTTACTCTGTCTGCCTCTGTGAGCTCATGCTTTTGCTGTCTCAGTGCCTCAGCAATCCTGTCGAGCAGTGGTACGCTATTCGCCCCTGCTGCGAAGAGAAAAGGGATCCATAATTGTTCTCATTGGCTTGATTAGATATAGTAACCAGTTGTTGTGGCTTCATTTTTACAAAGACTGTCTGATGTCAGTGTGAGCCATTCACAGGAATCCATGCTAATACCATTCCAGTCCTTTCCTTCTTATGCATTGTATCCCAGTATCATGCATTGCCAAAGAAGCCGCTGGATGTGCTCTTCAACTGGATCGTGTGCGAGTGTGTGTGTGTTGTTGTTACAGAGCTACAAGGTGTTGTGGCAGCAGCTGTAGACTGCAGGATGTGGTGAACTCTTGTCACTGTTGTTTCATAGTAACTCGCAAAGCTGCACCCTGCATCTCTAATATACAACTGATATGCAGTAGTTGCGGTTTGTGGTTTACAGTGCTATTCAAGTCGCCTTTACATTTATTGCCTATTTTTGTGCGAAATCCAAGTAGAAAATACCACCCTGACGCTTTTTTATT
Source organism: Spondyliosoma cantharus (assembly GCA_900302685.1). Lineage (NCBI taxonomy): Eukaryota > Metazoa > Chordata > Actinopteri > Spariformes > Sparidae > Spondyliosoma > Spondyliosoma cantharus. Next base: position 15,403 of record OMLP01030345.1, read on the forward strand.
TACTGAAGATAACAGTGCCAGCTCTTTGGCTGATGGGGAAACAGTTTTGTGACCAGTGTTAGCACTCTTGAGAACATGAGTGGATTGCTGATAGCAACACTGGTTGACCTGTCACTGGCCCACAGCTGTTGCTGGGCTAGTAGATAAGATGGGCCCACTCTATCAGCTTGGTATTTAGTAGTTGATTGTGCTGTATATTTGCATGACACAGATGGGCTCACTTCCAATAAAGCTGTCTTGTAGTCTCATCACCGCACAGAGAGTTCAATACATTGACTGTATATAAAACAGACAGAGCCTCCAGGTCTGAAAGGTGAAAGCACTTTTGACCTGCATTCTCTCTAATGGCCAGCAGGGGGCGACTCCACTGGTTTAAAAAATGAGTCACATTGTATGTAAGATTATGAGAAAATGACCCTACTTCTCACTTACTGTATTACCTCAGTAAACAGTTTATCCCTCATAAGTAATTATGAGTCCCGGCAAACCCATGGGGATTATTGGATCCCTCATTAGGAGCTACTGTTTAATTGATTATGAAATAATAATTAGTTGCTGTTTATTTGTGGTGTGAGGGAGCAGCTGTTGAGGTAGTATTAATGCAAATTAAATACTTTCTGCTGCTTTACACTGCTGTTGAACTACTCGAAAGCTCTCATTGTGAAGTTGCCACAGGTAGCGCTGCCTTTAAATTATGTTCCTTTCAAAAGCAAAATTTCAAGATACAAATATTCTTCTCTGTCAGCACCTCACTGTGTGATACTGCAAGGGAGAAGTAGTAGCCCCAGAGCAGAAGCAAGGCACAGTTAGCTGGGAAAACCCTGCAGTCACCAGCGGCCACCAGATCTGACCACCTGTCTTCAATCCATGTGGTCTGGTCGCCCTTGTTGACAACCTCAAAGCTCGTGCATACAGATTTGGTTTTGCTTTATGTCTGGTACCCAAGTTATTTTCAGAGTTGGACATGCTTCTACAAAACGTCTATACCACTAGTTACTCATCACAAAGGTCATAAGCTATTTGATGGGGAGCAGTGATTCACTGCGTCATTTAATCTGTGACAATCTAGTCCTAATTTCCATTTGGCATTTTGTCTTGACCTTTCCCTTTTAAAATCCATGTTAGTTCTCCTTCACGCTTTTCCGAATAGTCACTGAACAGCTTTGTTGTACCCCTTTATCAAATGTTGAAAGAGTCAAATGTGTCTATAACAATGCTGATAAACTAATGTCACTATTCAAATAGAGCTTTAAGACGAAACCATTTTAGTTATAGATAAATCATTCCAGTCGATTATTATTTTTTTATTTTTTTAGTAAAAATGCCAAATATTTTCTAGATCCAGCCTCCTCAAATAGAATTTGCTGTTTTGTACTGTTTGAAGGCCTCACTTTGCTGTCGCAATCACAATCACATCACAATATTTTGACATTTTAAAGACTGAACAATTGATCGATTCATTGTGAAAATAATTGTTAGCTGCAGCCCTGTAATCAAACTGACAGATGAGAGGAAGACTGCTCCGAACTCGGTGCATCTCAGGTACCGTCATGATCTGTTTTTGTGATCTCAAAACTCGATTAGACACCCTTTCAATTCAAAGAGGCTCTCGAAGGACTATCCTAGCATGTTTGCATCAACAGCTAAACATATAAAACTCTGGTACAGTTTTTTTAAAAATGTGATTGGTCCAAGAGATGTTTGCTATTGGTTATGTATGAGAAACAAAGTTAAAACAAATGGAAGCACAAAATCCGACTGTGATTGAACTTGCATAACTCTGTTGGGTCGGCGATGGACTGAGTACCTGTTAATTCTGCCAGGCAGCAGGGTAAACGGAGATCCACTGTGTATATGACACCGTTAGAGCAGTTTGACCCGGCTGACCTTGTTTTTAGTGCTGTGGAGTGTCGTGTGGCCTTGGCTCAGTCTGGAGCTGCGCGATTAGCTCAGAGCATCTGTCACCCAACTTTTTGATCCTCCCTCACATCTGCACCAGCGTAAGTCACTGCGGCGTTAATGTGCACTTAGTGCTCAGTCACTCTAGACGTTTGGGGTGGGGGTGAAGGCAGTTAAAAGAAAGTGAGACTTGGATGCCGAGTGCTTTCCAGAAGTGGGAGATGGCTGAGAAGGGGATAGTACATTGATGATTATTTCATGTGCTGTATGGAGAGTACAAAATGGAAAAAGATAGTAAGGGAGGGATGTTGTAAATGGAGAAGGAGTGCATATACACACTTGTCAGCCTCTTTGGCAGACAGCTATCCAGCCCAGCCCAGGGAGTGGAGGGATTGTTGCCTTTGTCTTGGTGAAAGAGGCAGCACTCGAGGAGAGTAAATCAGCTCTTTGTTTTTCTGTGCCGCTCCCTAACATGTCTCCCAGTGTTCATTAATTTAATTAGAGATGGAAAAGGGGCAGGCAATGACATGCCATTAGATAAAACCACAGCATACACCCTTAATGTGCTTTTGGTAAAGGAAGTCGAAAAACGCTCAATAGGGAACGACCACAGGAGTCCCCTTTAAAGCCAGTTTGGGATCTTAGCATTGCACATTTTAGCTTTAAGCTCCTGTCATGATCTAATGCACCTTAAATCCACTCAAGAAGTTCTTCTCAGATTAGCCTTGGCTTATTTACTGTGTATTTTACTCCTCTTGGCTAATCATGCTGTACGTAAGCTTATGTTTGCCTAAGATCAGGTTCGGGGGCCTATCTCAAGGCCAGCTGCGGCTGAAACTTAGACACTACTGCCTCAAATAAAAAGACCAAGAGCTCTCAATCAATGAGGTCAGTGTCTGGTCCCTGAAGTCAGTCGGGGGGTTGTGGGGGGGGGAAAGGTGAAACTCCATCCACTCCCAAGACATCAGAGCAGCTAAGCAGCCGCTTCAGTAGTGCCCTGCTCCTTCAGTGCTGCAGTATTAACCTAAGCATAGCCTAGCTGTGCTCACGGCTACGTGGGTCATAAGACCAGTCGGTTGTGAATGTGCTCATTGTTGAACACAAACAAGTTTTGATTGTGGATCACAGCACTCCCAAATGATAATTTTAACATGACCAGGGAACTTGAAAGCCCTTGTGATAAGCAACTTTGCAAACAATGGAGCCTTGCTTGTAATGCAGATTACATAATCACAGCATTTGCATAGGCTGCACACTCAGGAATATTTATAGGCTCATGCTAAATTTGAAGCAGTATGCTCCATCGTTAGTGCTCAGTGAGAGCTTCACTTGCTGACGTAGCCACTCTGCTGACGCACAGCGCCCCTCTTCTTCACTTCCCTGTTGCAGTAATCTTTCTCTGCCATCTTCCTGGCTCCCAGGTTCATGTGTGATGCCTGACACAATAGACAATCGTTGGACAGCTTCTGAGAGGAAATCATCCCCTCTGTAAATTTATGAAGAATGTGGATACTAGGAGATTGGCCCTGTATACTCTGACTGAAAAGAATAGTCATTTACATCTGTTATTTCAAGAGTACAATTGGTGGGTTGAGATTATGTCTGAAGAGACTAAACTGTGGAAATGGTAGCTGGCATTTCTTCTGGATATATATTTGGATAAAACCGCCTTGACATGAACAGTGGCCTTCCAGTCACTTAAACAGAAATGAAGGTTTTGTGTATTATAGAGAAAACTTTGGGCAAATTCTGAGAAGAGTCAAATTGTGATCATCATGCACTGTCTGTTTTTTGTTTTCTAGGTCAACAGAGACGTATCGGAGCCCTTGAAGTTCTCAGCTTTGATGCAGTACAGGTACAGCTGTCTATTTCAGACAGTTTCTAAATTTACTTTTGGCGTGTGTCTTACAGCGCCGAGTCATTGTGTCCAGAGCGAAACGCAAAATTGGAGAATGCAATGTATGAAGGATGGATAAATGGAGAGGAAACAGATTCTCTTAGTTCATGGATAGCTGAGATTTGTCTGTTTTTAAAGGAGGGTTCTGTTAAGATGTCAGTATTGCATACCACCTTTCCTTACCAATATCCTTGTGGTAACCATGTATTGTAGTGCAGCAGAACTGGTGCCATAGTTTCACCCTCATCATTGTATGTGTTGCAAACTTAGGGCAACTTTATCACTGCTACTATAAGACAACGCTCAACATTAGTTTAAATTTTCTGTAATGTTGAAAACTCACTCTGACGCCCGTTCTCTGTCCTCGCTTCTCTCTCCACCAGTGCACCTACTGCAAGATGACGGAAGAGGTGATTGTCATCGCCAAGTTCGACTACATGGCCCAACAGGACCAGGAGCTGGATATCAAGAAAAACGAGCGCCTCTGGCTCCTCGACGACTCCAAGTCCTGGTGGAGGGTTCGAAATGCCACCAACAAAACAGGCTTTGTGCCTTCCAACTACGTGGAGAGGAAAAACAGCGCCAGGAAAGCTTCTATTGTCAAGAATCTCAAAGACACACTTGGTAAAACAATCAGTTATTATCTCTTAAGTTTGCAAGTGTTGAATTCAACATGTGATAGTTTAGTAAGCGGGACTTTCATTTACCTGTATAGGTGTTTACACTCTAAACATGTCCTTCAGTCACTCATAGTATCTATCTGACTGACTTGCTTTCTGATTTATACACACAATTGTTGTTGTTACTCAACCGAGATGCAGTTACATCAGATAGCAGCGTCGATCTAGGCCAGTACTTACCTCAGTTTGTTTTTGACCACATTGTTGTGGTGTCTAATATACAGTAAAACAGCCTCCACAGGAAGATGGTCTCAGGCTGATGTCTGATTGGTTGAAATGCTGAGAGCTGCTTTCACAGCTCTCACAGCAAACAGAGACCGACACTTTAGTATCTGATTGGATTGTCTGCGGTGTAGTGTGTCATGTAGGGTGCTGTTTTTCCATTTTGCCTTGAGGGATTTGCACAGGTAAGACGGAAATACATTTATTTTATTTCAGGTGTTTTTATTAAGTTTAGAAACAGATTTAACATTTTTCTTTGTTTCATAGCTGTGGTTCAAAGAAAGACGTTTTGCAGGTCCTTGCGCCTTGCTCCTCTTTCCGTTTGTGTGTGAGCAAAAATAACAGAGGGCATCCTCCTGCCCTTTTATCACAGCCAGGATTGATACAGCACAGGTGTTTTCTGCTCTGTCAACACAACAGTAATATTTCTGGGCACTGCCATTCACCAAGGGCCTTGTACTTCATGCAGCAAGCCAAGAGTGACTGCGTATGTAAGCCAAGGCTACCATTTGTCATAGCGTAATTCTTCCTGATGACAGTCATGATCATTTGGGATATACACTCTGACCACTGGCATCCAGTCTGGAACACGGCCACATAGCCCGCCATTTGTTTTGTTTCACTTTTTGATAATTTTCTCCTATGTGCCATCTTTAGTTTGTGACGCTTTTCACACTCTAATCTTCAACTCGTTCTGCTGTGCGGGGCTTTAGTGTCTCATTTAAGAGCATGATGAGATAACCATGTTTGTTTGTGTTTGTTTAGCCCAGATCTCATCAGATTAGGTTAGAGGTCGTGCACCAGCCACTGACACTTAAAGGCACACTCAAACAGGCCTGCGTCATGTTATTAATACACTACTTTATATTCATTAATTGCATTTTGGTTTGCTGAGCGAGAACGACGAAGCCAGCACCTGCTGTTTATAGGCCCGCTCGACGAAAGCAGAATATCAAACCACGCTTGTGAGAATGACACAACACATGGACTTGTCTCCTTCGCTCGCGTTTGATGTGGTGATGCTGATGTACTGCTGCGTAGGACGACCTGTGCGAGGAAGCCCTGAGCCCCGGGGTGGCTTGTCCTCACACAGTAGACCGAAAGAGATGTAAATGGGGGTGCTCTTTGTACTGTTAACCAGAAGTCTGTCATCAATTTATGACTCTGTCGTGCACTGCAGTGTTTGCAAAACACTTATCAGTTGGACACGTGAGCCTCGTCTTCCTGTAAGCTGCAGTGTTTCTGCTTAAATGTGTGTGAGTCTGGTGATAATCGGACTGCCCTGTTTGCTGAAATGCTCTGATGAAATGCGATACACGAACAGGAAGAGGCCTCTTTGCTGTAGCTGTTTGTGTATATACAGCTCATTCACTTATTTTTTTTTTTGCACTGTCAGACACAGTTCACCCCCAAATTTAAACTATATCATTTTCCTCTGTTGTGCACACTTACTTCCATATTTTTTCCCCTGTTAAAAAGTTGCTGTTTTTTTCTCTCTCTTCAACATGGCAAGTTTTTCGTTACTAGAATCGAGGGTCTACAGACAATGAATGTGATTCACAGTACAGAGTAAAGCCCACTGAGGCAATGTGATTGGGATTTTGGGCTTTATAAATTCAATTAATTTGATTTAGGGATTTCCTCTGACTGAGCCAGCTAACTTCCGGCTTAGCATCTGGCTAACTTTAATGGGAATAAAATCATGCTGTCCTTCTCAACTTTCCAAATAGAGAAATAAGTTATTTGGCTGGGGTTCTGGCACTCCACAATGTGTATCTTGCCGCTTCTTTCTTCCTGGGGGTTTGATTAAGCTAGCCAACGTTACAGCTCTGCCGAGGACGACACCGTTTATGTTTACATCCCACCCATTCTTCTTTTTTCTGCGTGGCGAGACTGAAAGTAGAAAGAAAACGGTTCCTTCGTGAAACTGCTCACACCAAGTTCAGTGGATTATATTGAATAACTGTGTCACAATTTCTGGAAAGTGACATTGCTGTTGAGTTTTTTTTTCAAATGAATGTTTCTGCTGCTTTGAGCACCACAAACCAGAGTGCCATTATAGTTGAGAGAAGGCAGACATCTCTACGTCTGGTATCTCCAAAACTCATACTCATAATACTTCAGAATCTGTGGTGAACTTTCCCTTCACAAGACCTTTCCTCTTGGTTTTGCTCGGCCTGAGCACTTTTTAGTTTGCCCTTAACTGTCTAGGCTTATATGTCTGCTATGTGTGTGTATGTGTATGCGTGTGGTTGGGTGGGGGTTATGTGTCGTCATGCACCACAGCCGCGAGCCTCCCAACAAACTTCCCACCTGTCACTACATCCATTGATCAAACAACCTCAGGTGAACAGCTGCACGAATGACACAGAGGCGGCTCAGGTCGCACACAAAGCCCATAAAACGCGGGCTAATGTAAAACACGAGTTAAGTCGAAACGGAGCCTTGTTAAACAGCTATACAATCATAGAGGGCTTGTAAATACTTCACCTTCATTTATTATTTTTTATGATCTATAAGTAGATTTAAGAGATTTTAACCGGTGGATTGTGGGTGGTTGTGTTTTTCTTCTTTGTGTGTGTGTGTGTGTTTGTGTGTGTGTGTGTGTGTGTGTGTGTGTGTGTGTGTGTGT
>OMLP01030347.1:14599-25998 GCA_900302685.1 Spondyliosoma cantharus
CGAATGCTTAAAATTTGGTTGCATCTTTTTAAATGTACCAGTGGGACAAGACAAACAAGCAACGCTAATCAGAAACATATATATGCTGTTATTACATAATCTTACACAATTTTCCTGTGGTATGTAGGTTTACTTTAAAAAGTCAAAAGACCCTTTTTTATGTGCAAAAGTTAAAAAGTCATTATTGTTGATGTTCTTGTAACGTGTGTCCATCACTGCATTCGATTAGGGCATCTTGAGTAAAGCCAGTAGACGATATATACGTTATGTTTCACATTCTGCTGTACAATAAATCTAAATGAAACATTTTATGCAGCTTGGTAGCATTACTGGAGTGGTTAGTGGTATTTTGATAATCAATTTGTTATAGTAAATTTTCTACTTCTACTGGTTCCTGCTTCATAAATGGAAAGATTTGCAGCCGTTCTTTGTTAACTATGATTTTTTTTTTTTTTTTTAAATGACTTTTCCGGGAGGGTTGTACTGTTGGACAAACAAAACAAGATATTTGAAGATGGAAGCTGTTGGCTCTGAGAATATCTGATGACCCAGAAAGAAAAATGTAGTCATTATCTACTCACCCTCGTGCTGATGGGGGGGTAAATTCTGAAGAGTGTGATCATTCTCCTAAACATCTGAGGTAGATGGTTACTTCCCAGTTGTTTTTATACATTTTGAAACGACATAAATGTGATCCATACAGCTCATCCACATCTATAGAAGCCCTGCGATCTCTAATGAATTTGATTAGACATTGTTGACACCCTTTTTAAGCAGAAATCTTCAATGTAGCCTCTAAGCTAAAAGTGTTAGCACACGCCTTGTCTGAAGTGGATGTACGGGCTTTCTTGCACATCAAAGGTGTGATTAATGTCTTTTCAAATCACTTTCGAATCTGACAGCTGACAAAGACTGGTTTCATGCCGCTCAACTTGTATGGAGCCATTTTATAATTTGTATTGTGTTTTTTTTTTAGCAGTCCCCATCTATTTCAGTTGTTTAGGAGAATGTTACAATGCTGTTTTTAGCTGTGAAGCTCTTTCCATCAGCATGAGGGTTGGTAGCTAATCGCTGAATTTTCCTTTTTTGGTGGGAACATTTCATTTAACACTGTTAATGGGAAAATCTCATGCTGCGTCGCTTGATTTAAATATATAAAAATCCATCCAAATTCTGTGCTTATTTTTAAATGTTGGAATAAAAAAAAGGAAACCAACAAGATGCCATGTTATAAGATCTAAGATTCACTGTTTCATTGTACCCTCCCACTCGAGTCGTGCTCCTCTTGCCTTGTCAGCTCCACTTAACAAACACGTCGAACGTTGCTTTCTCCCTCGCCGCATCCATCCCTCCCGTACCTCGTCAACGTCATGACCTCCTGCTGCCGAAGCTCTAAATCGGTGCGCTTGTAATGATTTATAATTCCAGAAAATGACCCTCTCATGTCAGCCACAGATTTGAGCGTAGCCTTTCTAACTTTTGCACATAAATAGAAAAGGCGAGGGTACGCTTTCATACCCTTGACCCTTAATAGGCATCTTTTCTTTTTTTTTTTTTTAGAGCAATTTTAGAACCAGACTGGTTACACGAACAGCTCTTTATCCTTTCTCGACTACAATGGAGATATTGCACTTCCTCTCAACAAACATTTGTTTTTCAGACACAGTGCCCTCGGTTCATTCTATCGTTTAAATCCACAGATTCATTGATGAAAGCCACTAACAGTCTCGGACTTATTACCGACGAGCTCGAGCGTTGTTCCAGATTCCACCCAAGCCACATAGTTACTCCTCTCTGTCTTGCTAAACTTGATATTAAGTGTGTTTATTTCTTTGTCACGTTTAAAAGTTTTTTTCTTGAATTTCATATGTGAAAAAAGGCTATTTATTTTTGTTTATCAAAAAAAAAAAAAACAATGACTGAACATGCTGTGCATCGCCAGGTTTGTAAATATTTTGTAAGAAGTGTTTTTTTTTTTTCTTTTACTCTTTCCGAAAAAAAAAACAAAAAACAAAATTTTGCCGTGTCTTTTAAGTGCATCTGTGTAATAAAGAGTGGAATCAGAGCAACAATGTGTCTCCTTCATTAATGTATTATAATTTGCATCGTGACAGTTGATGGAACACTTTATGACGTTTTGATTCACGTGTATGCCAACTTGAAGGTGGACTTTGGGATGAATTATTAGAGCGTTATTAAGTTATTACTGGGAATTGGTATAATGTGTATCCCGCTCTCCGTTGCCCAGGTCTTTGTCCAGTGCCATTGACCCTGGCATCACCATCAGACCCTGCATAGCTCTCACCACAGAGGAGAGAAGCAGGATGTTCAGCAGGAGGTACCTGGATGATAAACACAAAAAGGTACAGTTTGAGGTGCAGGTTATGCTTCGCTATGTGTAACTTTGTATTTAGTAGCATATTAATTAAACTAGCTTAAACTATCAATGGTGAGAAAAACTGGCTGTTGTTGAGGTCCAGAGAGTGAAATATGTGTTGAACAATGTCTGCAGGCGGTACCTTCTCTCAGTAGCGTCCCCGTGCAGAACAAGGCTGTGCAACGCGTCAAAAGAAAGCTTCAGTTCATTCCAGTCCACAGGTATGCGATTGGACCCGAATGGTCTGAACAGTGAGTGATCACAGTTTAATACAAACCTGTTCATCTGAGACGATTCTGCTCTTTTTCAGGAGAAATGAAGCACTCGCAGCGCAGCGGGATAAAACTTCGTTTTGCATTTGAAACTTGCATGAAGATTATGTTTGATGTTGCAGTACGCAGGTTGCTGGATGATTCATTTGCACTTCATGGAGTATTTGTGTTGATGTAAAATGTTCTGTTGGGCTATTGGCAATCTTTTTTTTCTCTTTTTGATATATATTTTTTAGTTGGGTTTTGAAAAACAAAATGGTGTTTCTTACTTTTGCAGTGTTGTAAATTATATACAAGTCAGGAGTCACTTTTTTTTTTTATCCTAAACCTGAGGAATTCTATTAGTATTCTGCAAATAATCTTTACTACACTTTCATATTGAGTATTTCCATGTTCCTACTGAATAATTTGAGTTTGCTGGAGTTAAGTTTTGGTTATCCAGATAGACAAAATTAATAATTTCGTCAGAATCATCTTTGTTTCCACATGTGTTATATATCAGGAGTTACTTCCTAAAATCAATTATTTCCCTTAGCAGCTAAATGACATAAGTGTGGAAATGTCGCTGGTTTTGTTTGTTTTCAATAAAGTTGAGAGTGTTTGGTACCATGGGTATTGTAGTCTGTTACTTAAAGAGCTTAACGGCGTTCCATGAACTACAACTGCGCATGCGCAGTTGGCTGACCTTCCGAGGGACTATAGCAAGCATGGCAGCCCGGGCACTGATGAAAGGTATCTGCACAGAACTATTTCTATTTATCGTAGCGTCAAGTGTTTGTCATAGTGGTTTTTTTTAGGTGTGTGAAAGAGGTTCTGGCGTTGTCTTTGCTCATGTTTGTGACCCTAACTGACAAATACGCGTTTTATTTACAGCTAACGTCAGTAGCTAACAGTTAGCTAGGAGACGTTAGCTAGCAGTACTCGCTTGTTACGTGTTAGCTAATGTCTGAGTTCTGAACCTTTTGTGTGTCTCATGTTTAGGTCTTCTGGGGCTTCGACCGTCACGGGCTGTTACGGTTGGATACTCTGTCGGTGGACATCACTATTCCACCGAAGCGTCCGTCAAACCACCTCCACCCCAGATTGACGACAGTACAGGTGAGCGAGCTAGCTAGCTAGCTAGCTATCCACAACAGAGGTGTGTAGGAGACCTCAGGGTTGCTGTTTTCCTCCAGACTCTCAGCAATGTCATTTCTCCTCCGAACAGATAAAATACTAAACCTGCCACTTGAGAAGCCGGACTTTTTCCGTGTGTCAGAGCTCATCTCGTTGAAAGCGCTGTTCGACGCCAGAGTTCATCTTGGACATAAGAAAGGTTGCAGGCACAGGTTGGTTTGACTTCCATCAACTTGTTCCATAAACGTTTTTCAGGGGTATTTACACCCAGTAATGAGATGGAGGTGGTGGGAATTGTTTAGTCAGTCACATACTCTTAATGTACAACGACTTTGACCAACTTATTTAGCTGTAATTATCAAGTTATCTGCTAAATTAACTGCTCCTGTTTTAGTTTTCCAGTTGTTGTTTTTGTCAGCAAAACTAAAAGATTAAATATTGTGAAGCCCACTCTTATGTCAGTAATTATTTGTTCTGAAAATGAATTAATAGTCAACATTTTTATTAATTATATGGACATCGGTTTGTTTTGACTCCATCCTCAAACATTGATTTGAAAATAATTAAACAACGATGATGTTGAAGGGCCAGCTTTGGACTTTAATTTGAAGGTCTTCGTATTTTTATTGCGTTATTAGCATCACAATTCAAGCCCTTTGAATGCAACCCTTTAGTTTAAGGAGACAAAAAGTGATTTGGCAAAGTAACATCAACTTAAATCCATCATCTTTAATCTGTCTTGCATTTGGTCATTTTACCAACAACTGCTCAGTGTACACACTGGGTGTGAAATGATCCAAAAATGTTGCCACTAATCTACGCAGCATACTTCCTGTGGTGGTTAAAAGTAACTTCCTATTTACGATTTAACATCAGCCTTATTTTTCTGAGCTCCTCTTTTATTTGCAAGTTCAAAGTGCATAATTACACGTCTAACCACGCTGAAATACAGGCCCATCACTGCCTGTACATTTAAACACCTGCAGGAAATGTTGAGTTTGTATCGACGTGAGCTTTAAGCATTCATATCAGCTTATCACAGATAAAAAGCAGAACTGAAAGTGTTCAGAGCTGTCATTTTGTGCGACTGCTGATAAATTAATAAGACAATATTATGCACAAGGGATTACAGTAGGCTGGAGAGAATTTGTCATGTTAACTCGTGGCTTTTTTAACAGAACTCTTTCTTGCTTTAGGCTTATGGAGCCTTACCTCTACGGCTGCCGTTTGGACCAGGACATAATTGACCTCGACCAGACCGTGGAGCACCTTCAGCTAGCCCTGAACTTCACTGCTCACATAGCGTATCGCGGCGGCATCATACTGTTCGTCAGCCGCAACCGTCAGTTTTGCCACCTGGTGGAGACCACTGCGAAGGATTGCGGGGAGTACGCCCACACGCGTTACTGGCAGGGCGGCCTCCTCACCAACAGCAACATCCAGTACGGCCCAGGAGTCCGCTTACCCGACCTCATCGTCTTCCTCTCCACGCTCAACGGTGCGTTTCAGCAGCACGTGGGGATCAGAGACGCGGCGAAGATGAACATTCCCTCCGTCGGTGTGGTGGACTCAAACTGCAACCCCAGCCTATTGACGTACCCCGTGCCTGGCAACGATGACACCCCAGTTGCCATGGCGCTGTACTGTCGCTTATTCAAGATGACCATCAAACGTGCCAAGGACAAAAGGAAACAGATGGAGCTACTGCACAGCCTGTCGGCACCATCCACACCAAGCTCATGACATGACAAATTCTTGAATAAGAGACAATAAAAATGCATTTCAACACATTCTGTAGCTGCGATTCATCGTGCATCTGCACTTGAACAAGATCTCATGCTAGTGTTCTGGACTGAGTTACATATGCCGCGGGCTGAATCTCGTTTCTATGACAAATGGTTTTCTGGTTGTAATTTAACATTATTCTTCCGTTTTTTTGGATGGACTGCCATAGTCAAACAGCACTTTGTGTTACTGTCATATTCATGTTCATGCTCACAGGTTGTATAAGACATAACCAGAATAATGACTAAATCCCTTCAATTGATATCGGTGTCATATTTTAAACTTCAGATCCAATTGTTCTATCTTGTTACCTCTATTGTGCAGGCCATGTCGGTACAGATTTTGCAGAAACGCTGCTTAAAATCAGATTAGATTTACAGCAGACATGGGATTAGATTTAAAACTTTGTCACAACTGGATTATGGTCTGTGCTGCAGCATGTCGCAGAAAGTCCTAAATCCTCTTTTAGAGAGACAGAAAAAGTATAAACATCAAAAATGCTTTTCAGTAATCCTACGAAATTTTTTAGAAAGCTCTTACAAAGTCAAAATTACTTCTTTTTTTTTTTTTATCTTTTCAGCATTCTTAAACCAAATATAGTCCATTTAAAATGATATAAACCAAAAAGAATCTGGAAATCCTCTTATTTGAGGAGGAATCGGAAGATATCGACAAGTGATTCAAACAATTGTTGCAGCTTTTCTTTCAATCCATTAATTGTCTAAATGTTGTAGCTCTAATTTGAGTATTGCAGTCCTTGTGAACATAGCGTTGAGATCCAACACTTCCAGCCCTGTGCAAGAATAAAAAGGCCCTTGAAGCCTAGCAAGATGTAGTATATAGTAAATAAGGTGTGCTTAAAAGATTTGCACTGAACTCCAAAGTGCATCTACATTGAAAAGTTAGTTTTCTGGCTGCTTTAGAAATCAAAATGAGTCATTTGAATTCTGAACAATATTATTTCAGAGTTTTTCCCGGCTGGATAAATACCAGTCTTGTGCTTCATATACTTTGAAAACCTAATTTTCTCAAGCATTTCACATCTATGTGGTTGTAAAACTAACATATAATTTGATCCTGATGACTTCAAATCTTTTCTGAAATGGTTTTATGGCACCATCGCTTCATTTAATGAGAAAGAAGAAGGTAGTGCTGTATAAAGTATGGTAACTCCACACCCGTGTAAAATCTCGCGAGAGGGATCATTTTAATCCAAACCATAATAATTTCCTCATTTAAACCTCGTGTTTTTGAGCCAACAATCCAACCTGTCAACTACACTGTTGTTACATTAAAAAAAAAACATGATAAATATATCCAGCGCGCACGATAAAGGAATAACATTAACACATCTCGCGAGAACTTCTTCGTTTACCATCTTTGGTGATCGTCCAGCGACTAAATAAAGCTTTTGTCCTCTGTCGTGTTCCGTAGTTGTTCAACAGGTTCCGACAGACTCTGACAAGAAGCGAATCTGTTGCGACGACAAAATGGTGAGTGTGAGAACACGACTTTAAACAGTAAACACGTTTATAATCATTGTATTTTACCACGTAGAGTCACACGTTCGTGGTGAAACGCGAACTTGACGTGTTTCAATAGCTTAGTCGCGACTTCTTGGCATAATTCCTGTCAGCGTGGGTGTGTAAACATCAGCAATAAACATGTTCATATTTATTATAGTCGAGGTTTATGTTTATATTTCAGGTGAAACCTGATATTACAGTTTACACGAAGGCTGTTGTAGCTGACTTCGTGTCGGTTGTGGTTGAGGATGGGTGGGGCAGCTCCGACTGTGTGACAGCTGCATGTTTCAACAGGTGTCACTCCTGTTTGTTTTTTACATTAACGTCGAAGAAGTAGCTTAAACATGTCCCCAGTTTGAGTTTCAGTCATTCCAGCTTGCTTCTGACGGAGAGAGATATTTACAGGAATGTAGAAATAGGAGAAAATAGAGTTATTTAGAAGAAATGGGGCTCAAACTGTACTTCACTCCCTGATGTCGCCCCCTGGTGGCCGGCGCCTGAATTACACTCTTCAGCAAAGAGGGTCGAACTAAATGAGAATTGGGTCACAACTAACTATTGGGTTCATCTAGCAACGACTTCCTTAATTAATCAATCATTTGGTCAATAAAAGCAGATTGTGAAAACCAGCAGAGCCCATGGTGACAAACATTGATGTGACCTACTAACATATGAGAAGCTGCAACCTGCATCTTTTTCCTGTTATTGCTAATTAAAGGGTTATTATATTGGGAATTTAAGAATAGTTCAAAGTTGCCATCATTTTATTTAAACAGAGTGATTAATAAAATGATCAACAGAAAGTTGCCGTGGTCATGAAAACCAACAAATTAGATATATAAGTCTAAATCCAACTTTAATTGCTATTGAGTCACGTGAATTTTTTATTATTATTATTTCACAGTTGTTAGAAATTAGACGTAAGACTGAAATGTGATCCCCGTGCTAGCCTCCTGCTTGAGAATGATATGTGTACACTCATTTCTCATGCATAGACGCGTCCTTCAGCGCTGTTTCATGGACACCACACGTCAATAGACCAATGGACCACGATCTTGGGTGTGTAAATGCTTTTGAATGGTCATGTTTTGTATTGGGGAACCTGTTTTCCCCCCCGCGTCTTCTGACATATTCCTCTTGTTCATACAGGTTCTTGCACAGCGAGAAGACACGCGCCCCATGAGGGCGGCTGATCTCAGATACCGAGACGACGGCGTTGGAGATAACGGTAACCGGTCTTGTTGGAAATTTGCAATCGTAGCTGGTTGAATTAAAAGCGAATGCTGCCACTTGAGACTCAACTCTGACTGAAGTGTCTCTGTTGTGCTAAATGTGGGCAGAAAGTAAGTAGCTGGCTCACGATAGCTCAATTGCCGCTGTACAGTGGGCTTTGGGTATGGAACCGGGCCAGATACTTGAACTTAATAATTGTTTAATTGTCTTTGTCTATTTGTAAATGTGAAATGCATATAAAATCATGAAAAACATTGTTGTAAACTGAGTCTGACAGTAAAACACTGGCTAGACACAGCTTTCCTCAATTAGAGGAATTGAACCCAACATCCAGGTACTTGGCATATTTAATAAAGGAAGAAAATTAGATAAATAACGCACACAAACAGAAAAAAAACACAGAAAACAAGGTTGATGTATAAATTATCCTTTAAAAACTCTTAAAGTTAACTTGTTGGAACCTGCAGAAACCCTGTAAGAGCGACCTGAGTGCGTGTTTCTCGTTGCACTCAATCAGTTTCAACATCTCTTGTTTATTCATTGGTAATGAGGCTGTTGTAAGTGCCCGGGTTCTGCCAGTTACGCCCAAAACTTCAAGGATTAGTTGGTTTGCATCTCTGTAATGACATCTTATTCTGTCCTACTCACGAACGTCTTCATCATGCAGGTCAGGCTCCACCTTTTTATGGACCAGATGAACCTGTGGAGCAGCTGCAGAGCTGCATGAAAAGGTGAGGTTCCAGTGTTTTGTTTGGTTTAATCCAACATGCCCCTTGAGGCGTTGCAGGCCGACGATGTGTCGAGCCTGTGTCATAAGGTGGCAGAGATTAAAAGGTCTGCGCTGTCGTCTGAATTCAGAACCTCCAACAGTGAGGTTTCTGAAATGAAGTCTACCAATAGATGAATTTATTGACACTGGTAAAAGATTGTGTGATTTTTAGATGTTGAGACTAAATTAACCAAACGTCTTGTTCTGGTTTGTCTTCTCAGCACAGAGCTCGGGGCAAGATACTGTAATCCATCTGCAGATATGTGACGCCTCGAAGACATGGTGGAAAGGGAGAACTTTACATGAGGAAATGTTGAAATTAATGCTTCAAGACCTGCATAAAGATATTAGTGAATGTGTCAAGACTGCAGTCTAGATGTTTGTGAATTTTTTTGTGTGCCAGGTGTTCAATAAAAAGTCAAACGTAAGTCTGAGTGTGTTTGATCTGACGACTGAAAACGCTAAAACTGCTCATTTTGATGTTTAAAAGAAATTATATTAAAATACACTATTTGCCTCAAACCTCAAGGATAAAAAAAAAACACTGATTGATTTTAGTTATGTTTTTTTTGTGGCATTTCAAAGTTTTGCTCAAATTTTCAGAAATATTGAAGTAAAACCGTACCAATAATTTAGAGTCACCAGAAAAGACTAATTTTACCCTTTATTTGAACGATCTATAGGTTCTGATCTACATTTAAATAAAGGAGCACGAAACTTGTGTATTTATGGAAGCGAGTGTATTGTTGCCATGAAAAAAAGGAAAACATTTTCGCGTTATTACAATAAAATGTTCACATTAGAACGTGGCAGCGTTGATTTTGTTTTTTCCTTGTGTGGCGGCAAAACACTTCCATATGTGTTTAATACAGGTAAATGTTGCAAGTCAATGAGTTTGTGTACTACCACAACAAATCTGTCAGATTTCATTAAAAGACAGCAGATCTTCAGTCTCGCATAAATATTTAAAACTCTGACTGCAAATATTAAAAATGTGTCTTTTATGTGTTTTTTACTTATTTTCTGGAATCAGTTAATAAAACATTTATAAGTCACTATCAGATGTTTTTATACATTATTATGTCTTAATAAGATTATATGTACGTGTTAATAATTGCATCATAAATATGATCTTTGTCACCAATTATTGTTTTATTGTTATTTATTGATTAAAAGAGATTTTTAAGCACGTAGAAGAAACTTGTTTGTAAACTGAAAGCTAAGCTAACAACAAGCTAATACATACTTTTATTTATATAATATATTAGTGTGTGTGTGTGTGTGGAATGTTGCATCATTTGAATCATTTGGACTCCTTTGACACATCAAAGCAGTTCTGTAGCGTTCTATTCCTGTTGAAAACAACACTGGAGGTTCTGAACACTCACCTCAGTATCACAGTTCACTTTTGCTCCATTTGTCTTCGGAGAAAGAACGATTATCGACGCATCTCGACCTAAAATGAGTGACAGACAACCCGCACCGTACGGACTCAAGAGCCTGCTGGAATGCATGTCCAGGGCAGTGATCTTAGAGCAGCCGGACGACATCCCAGGATTCCTGTCCAAATATATGGAAGAGATGATCCAATTCATAGGAACAGAGGAAATGAGGGACACCAAGGAAGTCGCCTTTGACTATGAAGAGCAGTGGGGTACGTTTTAGGATTTTATATATATATATAGAAGATGTTACTAAGATTTTAAATATAATATTAAGTTCAGGATGTCCAGAGTCGATTACGACCTACATTTGTAACTCCATACATTGATTTGTATGGAGTTACAGTATGAAAACTAGTTTGTTTCTCATCTTTATTTAAACTGTTAAATTAACAACAGTCAGTTTCAAGTAAATGTATCTATATTTTTGAAAATCTTGTGTCATATCCAGTTTTTGACATGCTTTTCTTTGATTTTTGTTCATTTCTACAGAGAGGGCCGTTTTGCAAAAGACGCTTACCACACCAACTGCGTCCTTCAGCGTATCACCAAGAGTGTCTTCAGACAGGCTCCCTACTATTAACAACAGAGTGGGTCTAACTCATGGAGAGATATCTCCATCTGTACAAAGACAAGTACCAGTACCACCGCTGCCACGTATGGGGAGAGACACAAGTCAGGCTAAAGCGTCTCGACCATCTGCAGTTCTAGTTCTCCCACCCATCCAACAGGCAGCGCCTTCAAAACCAGACACAGTTTCCATACAGACCCAAGGGAGGGTTTATTACAGATCGCGAACTAGAACCAATGAGAACCGGGGCAAGGCCTGTTTCCAACAAGCCCTGCCCCACCTCATTTGATGGTGGTGGCACAAGTAGG
>OMLP01030357.1:20025-40247 GCA_900302685.1 Spondyliosoma cantharus
CTTTCTCAGCCGCCTAGAAAACTCCCCAGTGCAGTCAGTGGTCCGATGCATCTTTCCTCAGTTATTAGAACATCTGATGGATTGATGTTACATATATATATATATATATATATGATAATCAGACAAATCTGAATTTAACAGATTGTGATTTAATTCCAGTGATGAGTCATAGGACCAGCCAGATTAATTAAGGTTAAAGCCAGAATCGATCCAGATTAGCATGCACTTGATTAAATTGTCAGGAGTAATTAAATTGCTTCTCTAAAGTGAGAAAAATCTTCATGTTGTTCGACATCCAGCCAGCTCAACAGCCTCCCTGCGAAGTGGGAAAAGAGCTGGTGTGATATGAAGAATGACAAGTGGAATCTCATCTATAATTTTTTCCACCACTCCGGTGATTTTGGAGAGAACAGTATGGATATAACACAGTGAACGCAAGGGGAAAAGACTTTGAGCGTCTCATTAAGCACAGGTGATGTGAAATATAATCACTCTGGCCTCAGGTACCTTCCAGATCAATAACGAACGTCTCAGAAGTTTTTGGAAACAGATGTTGTTATATGAGCAAGAGCGAGCGTGTCAAACCATCATGAACTCAGGTGTTTTTAACTATAAATTCACTAATGATGTGACCTGATTCTTACTGCACCTGAGGGACAGAAAAGTTTGGCATCGTTCGTTACAAGTGCTCATGATGATTTTTATTGGATTGAAGCCGTCGCACGTACGGCAAATGATACCAACACTTCACTCCACTCCTCACACGGCTGCGGATACAGGAGTCCCTTAGCAGCCCAGATCCCCGTTGTGTATTGATGTGTATTTATATGTGTTGGCATGTCACCTTCTGTATGGCGTATACGGAGCGACGTGCAGTATGTAGGTGCCTGAATGTATAATGTGTGACCATATGTCTGGATGTAGCTTGTATCTGTGTATCACAAACATGCGCAGGGGCTTTAAAAACAAATCTGTGAGCTGCCAATATTTAGTGTGGAGTATCATGTGTTCACTATTTTTATATTTGACTGTACTAATGCCAAAAATCAAACAAGGCTAACAAAGGACAGCCAAGCTAGCAGTCCTGAGAGGCTATCGCACAAGGCTCGACACACACCGGTTGGCCATATTGCTACCTACACTAAGGTAGCACTCGTTCTTTACTCAGATAGTCGGGTTTAGCTTTAAATTAAAGGAGACATTTATGCTTTAATGCTCAGAAAAAAAACACATCAGTGTTCTCATACCGTCCAGCGCTGCAGCTCCTCATTCCCACTCTGTCTAAAACGCTTTGTCTCTTTAAGGCCCGCCCCTCCTGAATACCCAGTCTCCTCTGATTGGTCAGCTCACACACGCCTGAACCAGCACTGAGGAGCTGCGTTAAAGCCATTCTTATCGGCTTCATCGGGCGGGAGGAAAGGGTTCATCCTGGACAGGTAGTCATTGTCAAAATCATTACCATCAATCTATAAGGTTTATGGATGTCTGCGCTAAATCTAATATGAATCCATCAAATGCTTCCTCCAAACTGACGATTCCTTGAGCCGAGACGGAGAAATTGAGTGTTCACCCCTGAACTTAAGTTATGTGGAGGAGTGGAAATTCCCCTGAAACAGCACTTATTCTGCAGCATTGAAACCAATTTAAATGAAATTCTTTTAAGTGAACTGGCAGCTGCTGTAGGCAGAGCGAGGGAGGTTTCATTGTGTGATTTACAAACCATCACCCCTGAAACTGTTGAATATATAATACTGCCATCCTTTTTCTGGTGGGTTGCAGTCGATATATATAATGTTCAAGTGCAGCTCTATGCGAGACTTTTCTATCAATTACCAAAAGTGCATGCAGAGTTCCTGAGTGCACAAACTTTGGAGACAAAACCGATGAAACCAGGTCCAAAACGCCGCAAAACCTTCAGGATTCAGCTCAAAGTGGATGTTTCTGTTTGTACCAATCCTCCCTGCAACATTTAAATTCCGATCTGCTGACCAATTAGTGCAGAAAAAGTCCATATTCGCTTCATTAGACCTGTTTTTATTGAAGAACAGTGTCGCTAATGAAGCCCTGCTAACTTGGAGACAGACTGTCAGTTCACCGGCGGGAAAGCTTTTAACGTGAGGCAGCAACAGCAGGACTCCACGCAGCTCCAATATGGCGGATCAGTGGACAGCAAAATAAGGCTGACGTGTGAAAGTACAAACAGGAACACAGACGAGGAGCTAAACTCCAAACCACTGCGTCGGAGACAAAATCCTCCTGAGATAACACTGAGACGAGAAAAACAAACTATTTGCGGATCAAGTTTCTTTCCAAATATAAAGAGGAGTCTGCTAATTCCTGCAGCGATCTGCGCTGAACCTTCAAACATCCGCATTACGCACGGAGCAGCTGGAGCGGCCCCGTCGCCACTCCCACCGCCCCATCGCCTGGCGGTTCAGCTCGCCAAAAAGCTGTCGGGACGTCTTCCTCGGTAAGTCTTTGTTATCTCCCACCTCTGATCCGAACGCCTCCCCTGTCCACACTGATAACAGCGGATCAGAACGGCCGCTGCCGTACCCGCCGCACGCCGACACAGGAAATCCAATCAGGTGTTGCGAGCGTCACTCTGCTGCTTACGGCGCATGAAGAGGGACGAGGAAGATTGTCACATTTAACCGCACTTTACTGTTAAACACTCTGGTCCTCTGAACAGAAACTCTCGGCCCTGCTGCGCGTTTAGCTCCGTTGTAAGCTATTAGCCCCTGCAAGCGTCTACTCCCTCAGCCAAACACACTGCAGGTGCTGCTCACCAGCTGCTAACAGCTAACTAGCTCTCCTCTGGCCTCTTTCAATATCAATTTGCAGTGCCCGCTCGGTTTAATCAACATATATTTGGAGGTCCTGCCAGGAAGCCGTTTGTGATTGAAGGGATAGAAGGAACATCTGTCTCGCGCCCATCAGCGAGTCTGTGATTGCAACCAATGTTCTTGTGGGTGAGTTTTGGCACTTGGCAGCCATCTTGGCAACGCCCCCTTGCAGTTATTTCCAGGGCCAACAAGACCAGGCTCCTATATAAATGAATGGAGAGAGAAGCCGCGACGTGAGAGAGAAAAACTGACTGGGGTACGACGAGACGCTGCATAAAGAAACGTTCCCACAATTTACAACCGATAGGAGCACTTTTACGTTTCATGTCACGCTCAAGCCGGAACAAAAACTTCTTGGTAAAGACATCACATCGTCTTTGTAGCGTCCATTTTGATCCCACCGAAGGACATACTGATGGAAACCATTGCTACCTTCATTATTCTTGTTACATTATGAATCTAAATCAATTTCACGTGGCAACATCAAAACATTTTTGGCTCCGGCGGCTCTTACGCTTCTGAGCCGCAGCCGACCTCCATCTGTCTCTAGGTTTTTCTCCAACAACAGCTTCACTATTTCTCCTTTAATCAGCGCTGATTGTTTTTCTTTCAATGCCAAGTGACCAGATTTCCATATCCTGGAACATGCTACACTTTTATAAATATGCTCTTAAGTTACAGGTTAGAGGCCGCAGAGACCGTAAAAAACACTCTCGGGACGGGGGAGGGGGAATAAAAAGCACGGCAGGATTTTAACCTTGAAGCTTGATTAAAGTTTTTAAACTGCACCGGGGAATTTCCAAACTTTTCATCGCAAAATTGAGTCCGGTCCCCTTAAAGCCAAATCTAAATTAGCCTTGCGCAAATTATTTGGCAGGTACTGATGCGTGTTATTACATTACAGGACAAGGACAATCTGGAATCACGTGTTAATTCATTTGCTAATTAAAAGAAATATTTTACGGGGAGGGGGGTTTTTGTTTTTTTTCCTCATTCGAGTCAAAGTCAAATGCAGTCCTGTGCGCAGCAGCCTCGGCGGTTAAACTGCAGATTCACCTCGACATTAATCTTTAAATCAAGTTCTGCTGATCCTTTTTGATTCGGCAGAGCTCTCAGCATGCCGGGTCACGGCTTCAGCTTTTACAGTAAAAACACTGGGATGTCTTATATAATGCTGAGTGAGCTGCCAGGTGAATTAGAGGCAGGCACTTGATGGGGAAAATGTTTATAGACGGAGGAGCTACGCCTCCAACAGAAAACCCCATGTCGGCCCACAGAGAGAGAGAGAGAGAGAGAGAGAGAGAGAGACAAGAGAGATACTGGCTGCCTCACTGAAGCGTCCTCATCAGCAGATCTGGATTGCTGCCACGGTCAGGCCGGGTCACAACTCGCAGCGAGCTGACTTTAATCAGAGGCACGCTTCTTCTCCCACTTTCCTTTCAAAGCGCTCAGAGCGGATTGTTGTGCGCACCAAAAGGAAACGCACTCGATGTAGCAGGCGCTCCGTGGGACCCCGCAGGAAAAGAGGATTGATCCGATACCAGCACCAATGGCGGCGGTTTGTTCAGCTAGAAATGTTGATATCGACTGTTGCGAGGACAGGAAGACTCTCAGGCTGCCAGGCCACTACGGAGGAGTTCAGTCAGTCCCGAGACGCTTCAGGGACTGTGACGTTTTTTTTTTTATTTCCCGTCTGGCCCGATTGCGAGAAAAGGATCGACACAGAAATCATCTCTGGCTCACCATCAGTGAAATTCTTTCAATGCATTGTGGTGTCACAGAATTTGACAACTGAGATGAAACACTGTACAAGAAGTGTACAGAATTGGGTTAGTGCCTCCTCAAAGCACACACACACACACACACACACACACACACACTCACAATGACTGAAGCTAGTCCACGTCCATGTGCGCCATCACTGTAATGTAAAACAACTATGAAGTGTCAAAAATGCTGAACCTCCAGAAAGCAGAACCGTCCACCATTTTCCCCTCTGTGAGTTTCATCTAACAGCACAAGGTAGGTCAGTACGTCGGCATTAAACCCTGGTTCCAAAGAGTAAAAACTTTTTGACACACACTCAACTGAAAACAGTAACATCAGCTTCACTGAGCGAGAAAAGACTTTGATAACTTGTGTCTTAAACAGCGTCCCGAACAGGGATGGAGTTGTTGATTATGAGCTGCACTTCCCGTTTGCATCCGCCCTACTTTTTTTTTTTTTTCCGGGCTCCTCGCGGCGACCTCTCTCCCACACAGCTCGCTCGCTAGTTGCAAGAAACATTACAGCAGCATGTGTCTTTATGGCGCCAAGTGTTCAGAGGTCCTCCTGTTGCTTTAATGTGACGAGGGCTAATTTCAGTGCAGTTTCTGCTGCCATTATCTCAGGAGGACGACCCTGTAAATAGACTCCAGCGCAGACCTCTCGCTGATTTAGTTATAGGTCTCTTCCCCTTGTAAGGGCGGCCATGTTGGACGCTTGCTCACCTTTTCATTTCCTTTCAATACCAGTGTTCAGTGCTATTTCAGGGATTATTAGTGTGTAAGCGCCTCAGACTCGTGCAGAGAGCTAAAGTTAATGTCATGTCACAGACTCTACGATAAATGTTCGCATTAGTGCAGGTTTGGAAAGTGTTGAAAGTGAAGGTTTGCAATTACCCTTTATCTTAAAGTCATGGCTCCGCAGAATTATCCAGTATTGAGTCATACACATATGGCTATAATGTGTCTTAAATTAACTTCTAAGGAAGACGATATTGCTCTCTGTCTCTGAAGCTTCCTGCAAGGACGGATTATGTAATTTCACTGTAAGACACAATAAACGGAAACATTTGCTAAATGGAAATGCCGACTTCTTCTATTAAGCTACACTGGAGGATTGGAAGTTAAATAACTTGGGTCGTACCGCCGTGTTAATAGAAGCGGCTGCTGAGTACCAATGTAGGCGGCCGCACCGACGCACAAGATTCAACTGTGGGCCGAACAAAATGCAGTCTGGTAATGACTGAATAACAAAAAACAAAAAACACAAAAACATCTTAACTTTTTGCCAAGTAGCCAAAACACTCGAGCTCTAACGTCTGTGTTGGTATTGTGGACCAAACCACTGCGAGGCACACGAAGGGGGAGACACAATCTTTACATTTTTTTATTATATTATTCAACATTATATGTTTACAATGAGGCATTAATGGGGACAACTTTATGTTTTTCAGGCTTCTTGGTTGTATTTACACCATAAAAGCCAACAGATGTGTCACCAGACGACAGGTTCTTTAACTGGACATACATCTAATTATTTGGGCCTTCCTGTAAATTCGGTATATGTTGTAGCTCCCTCAGCACCATTAGTTCATGCGTCCATGCTTCTACAGAGTCCTTCTTGTCTCAAAGGGTTTCGTCTGGAACCTAGAGACTCTCTGATAATAAGCCAACACCCTCAGTCTTACAAGGAACCCTTTACGAACCAGGAAGAACTATTTTGTACTTGTTTCTAAGAGTGCGGTGGCACATTTAGCAGCTAAAGAGACAGATATTTCTCTGGTGGAGACCAAAAAGGGAGCAAAAAGGAGGGTTCCTATTTCGTTGTTTACTATCACAGCAAAGCAAAAGGTGAGATAATGTTATGTTTACAGCTTCTGTGCTGCCGAAACTAGTCAAAAATCAATCGATTCTAGTTCAAGTCTCAAGGAAAAAAGAACCAGCACTCCACTTCAGTGGCAAAGGATTTATTTTTACACAAGGTATCTTATTTACACAGGGAATCAATTAGGCCAGAATGCTTCAGATATTTTTGCACAAATGAATCATAGCTGCTGTCACTAATGAAGAAGACGGAGATATGTTTGATTTTTTTATTTTTTGTTTCTTTTTAGTTATATAACTAGACTCCAAAGGTTTCTCTTGATGCAGAGGCGCCAGTCTTCACGTCAGACGTTGCATAAGTCGACCAAGGGGCAAAACACTCTGAAAGTTAAAGTTGAATTCCGGGCAGAAGATGCTGCAGTAGATTGTGTTCTCCGCTTCAGTTCTGTCTGTGTCTGTTTTTCCTCAGGGCTCATCAGTATCATCTGCGGCCCAGATGATGAACAGTCGATGTGCGTGAAAAGATCCCTCAGCAGATACACAGAATCACCCCAGACTCTCGTTCAAGCGATCCGAGCAGAAATCACACTGCAGACGGGACGAACGCGCGGCGAGCAATAAAAACCTGCGCCTGAAACGACGCGTCCGGTGGGTGAAATATGACAAGATTTACAATTCACAGGGTTCATCAGATAAATTTCAGCGTGACACTTAATGTCATCCAACTTAATATCCTGAGATGCGATTTCCCAGAAAAAAACTAATGAAGGCGTCTGATATTAGCTAATGAAATGTCAGGGCCCCAAAATTAAGCCTATGCAGGTGGTTATTAAGCATGAATAATTAACAGTTGGGGTGACAGAATAACAGAGCGCGATCAGAACCAATAGGAGCGGGTGCGTCTTGTGTGGTAGGCTCGCGGGGAGAAAGCGAGACGGGCCTGAACCTCGGTGCCTCGCAATGACATCCCGCTGATTTTTAATTTTTCAGGAGAGAGCAATTTAACACGCTCTCGTCTCGTTCTGGGAAGCCGGCTGATTAAAATTGGCTCCGTGTATTACCCCGAGGGCAACGTCTCGACACGCAGAATCATAAACAATGGCCCAAATCTGTTAATCATCGTGCTCCAATTAAACTCCCTCAACCAATTCCTGGTGAAATAGCTGGTTAATTAATTGATAGCGTAAACAATTATGTAGCAATTACCTTATTTTTTTTTCTATCATTTGAAATTGAACATATTTGAGTTTTAGACAAGAAGAGCAATTTGAAGAGGTCGCCTCAGTTTCTGGGAATGACAAAGAGTTTGTTTTTTTTACACTGTCGTCTTACAATTTCGGCGAGCGGAAAGCACAAGAGGAAGTTGTTGGAACGACTCGCCCGACAGTGACGACATCTACATCCACTCAGACGTCATCGAGGATCTCACTCTTACAGTAATCATCGTTAATCTTCCGCCCTCTGTCGGGAGATACACATCTGACTTCTTCAAGGACAAACTGCTTCGCAAATGAGTATATTTATGTCCTAAACGTCCTCACACCTCCCAAAACAACACAGAATGCCGAAAAAGGCATAAGGTTAACATAAAATGGACGCAGTTTTGTTGGTTGAGTTTAGGAAAAAGATCTTTCATTTGGATAAACCAAGTGCTTAACTCAGCCACGTTACCTTAGTTGAAGCATCTGGAGGTCGCCGCAATGCAATAAACCTAAAAACTGGTCTTAATAAGCTGCTTGCACACATGAGCTCTGCTGATGAGGGTGGGTTGTTTTATTCATGGTCTCTGAGTAAATCTGGTTCTCTTCTACTGTTTAATTTGTATTCTGATGATTCATTTATCGCTGCCCCGAGAGTTCAACTCTCTGCAGCTTGAGAAAAAAAAAAAACATGCAATTAGAACCAAAACAAAAAAACGAGCATGAGATGAAACCATCTTCACCAAAACATCTGTATGATTCAGATAAACAACAACAGAACACAGCTAAGTTCGCTACCCGGCCGCGGTGTCGGAAAACGAGCCAACAACATCTGTTTATTTCTGTTTTAACATTCCGACCGCATGATTCAGATTTTACTGCAGATACAAACAGGTGCTGGGCCAAAACGTGCTGCCAGAACAGCTTCAGTACCAGTTTCATCCAATAAAACGTGTAAATATCTGTAGTTGGGATGAAGGAAATTCTCATCGGATTACTGACTGAAGTTTAAACATTAAAGTTTGTAAGAGTAACTTATTAACTGGACAAATAAATAGTGATCTCACTCTTGTGATCTGAACCCTCTGAAACCGTTCTTATCTAATAAATGATAAATGTAAGACTTTTGATTTCAAGACTTAAATGAACTTCTGTCTAGCTCCACCCACTTCAGGCTTAAGCCCCGCCCATCCTAGATACCTGGTACAGATAATGGTGGACTCAGGAAGTCAGAAGTCAGATTTTCCAGTCTAAAAGCGTTGCAGTGTTTCTGACTTGCAACTCTGACTCGGATCGGTGTCGGGATCTTGTTTTTTTCCGGTGTTTGTTCCTACTTCTGTGTTCGGATGACGGTGATCCAGACTAGAGCTCTGACACCTTCGTTAGCCTGTGAAGTCTGATTCACATCATCTTCATACTAATCAAACCGTTCGAGCGAGCCCTCGCGGAAGAGACCACACGGAAACGTTCCACCGTGGGATAAAGGTGATCAGTCGCTGCACTGATTTGCTGCGACTCCTCTCTCAAAGGACGGACCCGAACCGCGCCGGCACCGAATGAAAGTCGCTCAGATCTTTTCCTCTTTCTTCGCTGGCCAAATCAGAATCAACCGGGCCCGCTCGGCGCCTTGATAAATGCCGCGGAGCGTGATTGGATGTTAATTGCCTGATTGCGTCCCCGCAGCGCACCTGTGTGGAGGATTCGTTGCGGTTCTCCGCTCGTTTACTCGGGTTCTCCTTTCATTCGTCCCCCATCTGCGTCTGCTTTACCGCCCGCATGCTGCTGAAGGAAGTCCAGCAACTTGCGCCAATCGTTGCGAAAAAAAAAACAAAAAGCACCATATTGATCAGCAGAGGAGATAATCGTTAGCTGCAGCTCTAAAACTAATGGAAGACACTTTTTTGGCTGGCTAACTAACCATTTGCTCGCAGCTATCTCCGGATGCCACACAGAGATACAGCAGACAGA
The DNA here is from genome assembly GCA_900302685.1 of Spondyliosoma cantharus. Taxonomy (NCBI): domain Eukaryota; kingdom Metazoa; phylum Chordata; class Actinopteri; order Spariformes; family Sparidae; genus Spondyliosoma; species Spondyliosoma cantharus. The sequence goes on from OMLP01030357.1 coordinate 29,626, forward strand.
CTGACGAGGATATTTAATAGACCATTGAATTCTGCAAAAATCCTGCTAATTACCGAGCTCTGTTTCCAACCAGCGCGCTTTTGTATAATAATCCGATTAGGGCGGCTTTTTTTCCTCATCTGCACTATGCAGCACACACACACACACACACACACACACATGCGCGCGCTGACCGGATACACAAAGAGCTGCGAATTCTCCCGAACATTTGACTTACGTGGGCTGCAGCTGTTTTCCGATATTTCAAGGATTAGATTTTTAAGTTTCTCCCGCAGAAAACTTGCGGCCGATAAGAGAAGACTGCTGATCCAAACACTCAGGCAGCCGGAGGTTTGCCGTTAATTGCGGGATGTTTTTGCTTTTGCAACATCGGAGCGGACGATGGAGCGTGTTTTTCCCCATTAAGAGCAAATGAGGAAAAGCTCTTCGTTTTTTTGTTGTTTTTTTTTCCCCAGAAGACGCCGTCTCTCCTTCCCTTCTCCCTGAGCGATGCGTCAGCAGTCAGCCTCATCCCTCCAAACGGCGGCGGCAGGATTAGACAGCAGTGTTGCCGTGCAAGGCTGGAGCCAGAGTTTGCCCCTGTTAATAGCTGCTGTGAGATTAAGGGAGGTAGACAGGCTAGAGACAGCTCATAAAGACGCAGGCTGATCTAAGGCATACAGGAGGGAGGAGGGAGGAGGGAGGAGGAGGCGCAGGGAGGGATACCCCTGTAAACCTGGACCATAACTGTGGCTGACAGGAGCCTCCGATGCCGGGGAGGGTCAGGACTTCAGAGATCCTGTTTGCACCTCTGCAGCTGCTCGTGTGCAGAGGCGACGCTGAGGCAACTACCTTCATCATATCAAGTCGTTCCCGTCTTTAATCGAGGCATTAAAACCTTATTATGCAATAAGACTGTGAGGACTTAATTAATAACTCACATGAATCGAATCGTTTTTTTTTTTAATTTGGCAGAATCGAACTCTGGATCTAAACTCCTGCAGCTTCATTCAAGGTTCAATTAGTTATTATTCATGGCAACGCGAGTAAAGTGATATATACATTCATATTGTGGTGCTAAACTGAAGTCACATGCTCTGTCTGCTCGAATTCACAAAGGTATGAAGGCAGAACACACACACACACACACAGATCATCAGGACCGGGAAGATTAAATAATAGAAAGGAGCATTTTTCCGCTGGATGTTTGGTAAACACGGATATCTGTTGTTTTATTTTCTCAAGAACTTTCTAAAAATGTGTTCCTGTATCTGAGGAGCTTCGATGCCGATGACTGAAGAAGCCTTTGGACTGTTTATCCGCGTGATATATGCTAAGCGCAGCATGTTTCCCTCGTGTTGAGGAATAAAATGGTAGGATAGCCTCTTAAACAGCACCGCAAGACGCTTAAACTGAAAGCAAATTGCCTCACGTGGATCTCCGGCTCTGAGAGGATATTCTGCCTCTCTACATGCTATTACTTTAGTACTTTCCACTGTGTTTCATGCAGCTCAGTCGCCTGGATAAAATGTTGGTAATTGACATTTCTGCAAACCATTTATTCGCTCACATTACATGTTTACGACCTGACTTGATTATCGAGAGGTGGACGGCTGCCAAGCCAGTGACCACAGTTCAAGACTGTGTTTCACGATTTGTAACTGAGACACCACTGAACTTTTTTTTAACAAAGACATTGGGGCAATCTCCAATTCTGTTTGTGGCAACAAGGGAAGATATCTGGATGAGGAGTCGGGATGTCTCCAGCTGTGTCTCTGGCAACCAAAGACCTAAAAAGCCAAAACCTGAACTTTTTCCAAGTGGTTTTTGTGCCTAAACTTAACCAGACCGTCAGCACAGAGTTGTCACAGCATACACTTAAAAACTAAATGTAAAGCTTCAACAAGTCTGTGGTTGTACGATGAGCTGCGTTTGGCGAAACATGATGATTTAGTCTTTGGCAGAGTGTCCAAACCAAAAGGCTTCCAAACTTCTTCGGTAGTGAAAGCACGAGCGAGCCTCTTTTGAGTCTGGCACTTTAGCCTGTACTCTAATTGCAGGACTGATCAAAAACTGTAAAAGATGTTTCTGTTAGCGAGCGCTGCACAGTTTGACTCAAATTATAGCCTACGCCAGGGCTCATGGTGACAGGGACAGCTTTGACGGAGTAATTGGATTATAATAATGCTAATTTGAGTGTGGAGTCCGTCAGTAATATCCAAACCTTTAAAAAAATGGTCTCTTGGGGAAACTTTCCGCTTGTTGCAGCCGTGCTGTGTCAGAATGCGTGATTTAGAGGTAATATATCTGAAAACAGAGTTGTGTTGGTACAGTGAGATCGATGCGTTGGTTCCTCCGGGCGGTGTCCACTCCAGCTGGATGGGCTGAATGATTTCTGCCATCACGACCCGCGCAGGATCAATAATCACTCCTCCTGCCTCTCGCTCATCATCGGCGCGGCTGCTGAGATTATATTTTCACTCCTGATTATCTGGCGGGCTGCAGTCACCCGCCGCCGGGTCGAGTTCAGGTTAATTGCAGACTGCAAGGCGAGGTGATAATGAATAATTACGTCTAAACTATTTACAAAACACTGATTCTGTTAAGCGACTTGTTGGAAATGCTGTGCCACCGTGACTGTTAAACTATCAAGAATTATATCCTTAGATTATTATTTTAATGTGTCTTTATTGATTGTTATGTAAAAGCAGGATTTTAGTGTTCTTGGAGCTGCAACTGATGATTATTACCTGCATGATTACCATTTCCTTGATTAATTTTTGTTTCTTTGGTGTGTAAAAGGATCTGAAAGTAGGGAGAAATAAAGGTTTTTTCTCCAAACCTAAAGTTTTATGTTAAAATTATTTATTTTATCTTAAAAAAATGACGTAAAATAAATGAAAAATATCCAAGCGAAAGGCAGTGAGTCCTTTTCTTTGTCAAGCTGAAATAATAACATGTTTTTTTTGCATGAAAACTGGTTTAATGCATGACAAAACATGATATATTTATATGAAAATAATTGGATAAATGCATCGGCTTTAGCGCTGATCCGGAGCTCCTCCTACTTACAAGACTCACTCCTGTTTATCAACCTGACTGCAGCAGCGATCCGTGACTTTGACCTGCGTTTTCAGGCGTTTGTGTTCTGCGATGTTGACTGCCGACCGGAGCCGGAGGGGAAAAAAGAAGAGCGATAACCATCAACATTAAACAACCAAATCTGATGCGACTCAGGCACAAAAGTTGACAGACAAGTTCATGTTTTAAAGTTTTATTCGCCTGAAAGTAAGTAGCCATTGGTGGTAAGCTGAGCAAACTAACGAATTATAGACATTGTGTTCTCTGCAAACTCTCAGATTGTCTTGACCTTTAGCCCGTCAGGTTAAAAAAAAACAAAAAAAAACGAACAGCAGCCTCAGACCTCACGACGAGGCTGCCTCAATCAGTGACACATTCAAGCACAGATCATGTCGTCCTCAACACAATGGCCCTTTAATGAGAGAGGCTGACTCATCTGACCTCTTCGCAGCTTAACCAGAGGACCGTGCAAACATCACTAAATGCATTCATTGGTTTTCTACATTCAAAACGGTCAATTCCGTGCTCGTGTTTGTGCAGCGAAGCACCTGCTGAGAGGCAAGCGACGGTGTCACGCTGATGTGTTGGCCCCAATAACCTAACCAGCACTATGAGATGAATGAAAAGCTACTTTCCTGACAACGTGCGTTCAAATAATCCATAAGATCGAGTGAAAGGTGGCCGGGAGCGCGCCGAAGGATTTTATGTGATTGCCTTTTCAAAAAAAAGGCCATTGTTCACTGTCATTGCCAGATCGGCATTGTCCTTCTCCTCTCCTTTTTCAGATCAATACGAGAGCGTAACAGAGCGTATTTCAAAAGCCGGCGGAATGAAAACTTCACAGCAAATTCAAATCTCCTTGCAAAGCCCCAATTCTCCCGGCTACCCCGACAGCTTCCCTCTAAGGAGTCGACGCCGCTCCCTCTCTAAATCCACAAGTCAAGCTACGACGGCCGCCTGATCACTGCAATGTGAGACCTTGTGAGTCACGGCTGATTCAATTGATCCCCTCCAGGAGAGTCAATCCTGACTCAGTGGAGCCAACAGGGGCAGCCATTTCTGATTAATACCTCCGCTGGACGCCTAATTCACTGCCACAGAAAAACAGAACGATCCCTCGCCCCCCCTGTAAAAGAAACACATCAGCACACTTCGCCTGCGAAACACTCGGAGAGCGAGAAAAGGAAATGAGCTCCAACTTGATTGTTTCTCCATCGTTTCTTTTTTTTTTTTCCCTTCCCTCCCTCCTCTCAATCCGTCTCCCCGCCTGTGTCTGTGTCAGATGATCTGCCGTGAAGTGAAAGCGAGGGGGGGACTGCGACAAATTCTAATTCAGCCCCTGCAGCAGCGCTTCGCTCCGATCGATCTTTTATCCCTCAGCTGCCTTATCTGTTGGATCACTTGTCTGACGAGTAAAAAGAAAAAAAGAAACGGCAGCCTTAGCAACAGAGGATAATTAAGAGATTGGACAAGGAAGGAGATAAAAAAAAGGGAAAGTTTGTGTCACTGAGGGGAAGATGGAGAGGTCTTGTTAGGGCATGGAAACCCTCAGAGTGGATAATATATACAGTGTAAATCTGCAGGGTAGATTTGTCTGCCAGTGTGGGTAACTAAGTGGAAGAATAAATATAATAAATAAATTTGTTTATTCACCCAGCATCATGTGGCTGAAAGCATTTGTTGAGCACTTCTTTCCAATTCAGCCTCGCACCTGGCTTTAAAATGTCACACTGGCATAAAAACAATACGATCAGAGGAGATGATTGCTCTTGTTTCCAGGACTGAAAGAAGACTCAAAGGATAAGTTCACCACAAAAATGAGAGTTCAGTCATTATCCATGCTGATTTCGTCGCCCACAAAACATTTCTGGAGCGTCGCAGCGAACCAGCGTTGCAGCGCTGTCTCCTAAACAACACACAGTGTGGTAGATGGGGTTTTAAAACGTAAAAAAAAGAAGAATTTTAAATGGCTCCATACAGCTGATCTGGCGTAATCCAAGTTTTAGGAAGCCCAGAGAACGATGTCGATTTGAAAACACATTGTTTACACCGAGATGCATTCGCAACATCCGTTTTGCAGAAAGGATGCAGTGTGACCAGGCATTAGCAGAAGCTAACCCGTTCAGTTTTCTTTTGTTTGTTGCTGATCTTCAAGCGTTCAGAACGTGCATGATTTTCAACCGGATTATGCAAAGTGTGAATATTTTGTTTCCTCGCTTGGAGAAAAGTGGAGCTCCTCGTCCACTTCAGCTGTTTAGGAGAATGCTGAGACGCTGTTTTTCTTTTGCTGCGAAGCTCCAGAATATTTTGTGGGCGACGAAACCTCACCTGACTTTCCATCAGCATGAAGCTGAGAAGATAATGACTGAATTTTTATTGAGGGGCCGAGCTGTTCTGTTCTGTTTCTCTCCTACACTGATTCAGACAGATTTGGCAGCTGTGAGATTTGACTTACTTCATCCCGAAAGACTCGACTTGACCTGAAACCAGAGCAAAAAAAAAAAAGGTTCAAGTCTGGTCTGATAAAAAATCCTTGAACATGACAGCAACGGGGAAGATCTTTACCGAGCCACATACAGTAGCTTGAATATTTCATTATTAAGCTCGTTCACTTGACAGGACTCGGTTAAAAAACTGAGCAAAAGAACTTTTAACAAAGATCTGAAAGCAAAGTGTTTTAAAGAACCTCATGTTATAATCGCCTGAGAGCTGAAAGACGAGGAACTTACCACGAATTTGCTCATTAAAACTTTCAACTTCATCCTGGAGTTGAACCGAAAAAAAAAACACTTTTAAGATAATTTAAACCTCTGGATGTCAGTAAAATGATATTTCAAGATGTTAAACTTCTCATTAAAATCCACTCTGGTGATCAGGAGCGAGGACCAGAGGCTTGTTGGCAGAACGGGAGCGTGCGAGTGGTTTAGGACCAAATTAACACTCATTGTGCAGCTCTGTTGTTTGGGTCATGGTTCTGTTTGTAGAGCAGGGAAAAGTGATTTTATTCTAATGGCCCATTGTCCTGTCCGATAGTCGCTCAACATGCAGTCCACTTAATCAATAATAATCAAGTGCCTCAAACCTGAATTATTTCTAATGGCCAGCAGGGGTCGACTCTGCTGGTTGCAAAAATAATTCCAATTGTATGTAAGCGTATGAGAAAATGACCCTGATTTATTACCTCAGTAAACATTTTCCAAATGAGTTTTTGGTCTCAATCTGTAGTTTCAAGACTTCTTCAACACAGCATGATGTTCATTTTGTAAATTGTGGTTATATTTAGGGTTAAATAGACGATAAATCAGGGTATGATTAAGGACGTGGCTACCTTGTGATTCATAAGTTGCTGTCCTCAGATTCTCAGTCCGACTCTCTCCTCCAAATATGGGCACTTCTGGCTCCAAAAATCCAAGATGGCGACGGCAAAAGTGCCAAACACGAACCGTCAGTGATGTCACGGCGGCTTCTGGACTGTTAATAACGTTGTGAAATGGTCAATGTGTGTTTAGGTCTTGGCACAAAAACTACTTGGTTAGGTTTAGGAAAAGATCCTACTTCTGGTTAAAATTACGACATTCAGTCTTGTGACATAATCAGAGAACAAATCAGTCTCGAGTCTTGGTCACAAACCCCCCAAATCAATCTGCCCAGACCAGCTCATACTCTGATACTGAGGGGGCGCTTTAAGAAGTGTTGCAGGGTGCAGACTTCAACTTGCGCTGACTTTGACACGCGAATTTGAGCTATGGACTAATTGCAAATCTTCCTGACAGTGCTGACCTTTAAGGGAACGGAGATGAGCGCAAATCAGTCGGTGTTATATGGCTGCAGTCCAGCAAACGAGAAAAAAACACCAGACTAGAGAGGCATTTATGAGTATTGGTTGATCCTGATATGAGCAATCCGACACCAGTAAGACTGTAATTATTTGGCTCAGGGCGCATACCAAGCTGTGTATCCTACACAGAAGAGTTCATCATGCACTTCTACTCTACAGCCTCTCAATGTGAAGCTACCCTCCTAAAAAAAAAAAAAGCTAAATCTCAGCTATGTGTGAAAAATTGGAGTGGACGTGTCAAAAAAGATTGCAGAGGACACGAGCTGTGTGTCCTCACTGGTAGTTGTGGCCCAGAGACACATCGCAGCTCCGCCGATGAGAAAATGACTCTGAAGACGTGTCAGGAAGCTTCACGTCTAAACAGAAGTGAGAGACTTTTTGTCGGTCGTATCAGATTTTAAGGTAAAATAGAAATATTTAAGGTTGAGCTGGTTTAAATATCAACCTGCACTTATGTAATAACGCACACAAGCCTCTTAATCTTTTCCCTGACAGTTATGAGAGGGAGGCAGAGTCCCGCCGGGACATGTAGACAGTAGATTGTCCAGCCGTGACCTCTCAGCTCGGCCCGCCTCACCCCGCTGATGTGAGGAGGGCTGACAGCCCGGCCCAGTGCAGGGAAACAGCGAGGCCACAGGGGCATTCTGGGAAGAGAGTGGCTTCTTCCAGAGTGCCTCCAGTCAACCAGCATGCAGAGAAATATAAGCAGAGCAGCTTCACCTTATGATGCTACAGATTTTTCAGTGGGAGGCTTATTTTCAGCTGAAACCATTCAATGTGTTTACTGCATCTGTTCAAGCTATCATAGCTAGAAATGTATCTACTGAAAAATCTTCATCACAGTTTCCCAGAGCTCAAAGTGACGTCTTTAAATGGCGTCTTTTGCCCAACCAATGTTTAGGCGCAAAACCCCCTCGGTTAGGGTTAGGAAAAGATATTGTTTTGGTTTAAAATACCTGCTTTGGTGGCGTCAGGCTTACGAAATGTCGACCCACCATCTCTTCCACCTCCCGATGTGAAAATCCGTTAATAAACATGGAAAGTGAACATGATGTGACTGGTGTAAGTATGTATCAGTGGTTTGCTGAAACATTAACCGCCAACATTTATGCTGGCGCCTGGGCCGGTAAACTGCGACACGTGTTTTATTTCTAACAAAGCGGTTTCTCAAATTCAAATAAATTCAAAACAGGCACCTGAATGAGGAGTCAGATGTGAATATTTAGGGAATTTATCTTTGTTTTTTCCCACTAGAAAATTGGATTAAATGATGCATGAAAAGCCCAATGAATATATTTCAGATCAGAGTCAAATCACACTCTTGAAAACATTTTTTTAAAACACATTTTTATTCACTTCTTGCATCCTTCAGTGTAAATTGTCCTCGTGACATTGACCGCTGACCCTCCGAAGGCAGCCGTCCAGCAACATCCGACTGATTAAGTCTGCTTGCTCTACAGCCAAAAAGCCTGTGTAACCCTGGCATGGGGGACCTCCTCCTGAACCCCCGGTGTAACCTTGTCCTTCACCAAGAAACATGACAGCAAACACGTAACACGAGGGGCCAGTGGCTGAAGCATCTTCATGGCGGCAGCCCTGAATTATTCACCGAGCGATCCTCTGGAACACTCTGCAGAATTTTTTTGGCTCCTGCTGTTTGCGCCCTGACGTCTTATGTAACTTTGTTTACAAGTGCAGTGCATTATGATGAGGAGAGCTGCACTGCCAGGAAGCACAGGTAACTCTGGAGATGAAAAATTTAGGTCAACAGGTAGGGAACGACAAAGACAATAAACCCAGCGCTGCAGCAATTAGCGATTAAAACAGCACGCTGGGTGTCCGTGACAGATTTTTTTCTCTTTTAGCCTGAAAAATGTGCACAAGTACGAGATAAAGAGCAGCTGAATAAAGCCTGAACACGCATTACATTTTTATTGTGTCATTCATTGCGCTCGCTCCTCCGTGTTGCTCTGCCATTCACTTATTCAAGGGGCTCTTTAAAAAGCAACAGCAGCCAAACGTCCAGCCAGTTAAATCATATTCAGCCTAAATGGAATTGAGGGCCCAGTTGGATCTTTTGACTAGAACTCAAAACTAACTGACCTGAGTCAGACACACTCCATTAGCTAATTATATCCCTTCAAATGACAAATGCAGAAGTCAGAGGGCAAGCCGCCGCATGAATACTAACAAGATCTTACAAGGAGGATAAAATAACCTATATCGAGGAGGGGAGACGTAAGAAGATATAAAAAAGGGGGGTTAGACGGAAGGAAAGGCACCCTGCTGCTCCGATGAAATCAAGACTTAATGTGCGGTTTGAATGTGATTTGGCTGGAAGAATTCAGAATAAATTAAAATAATAAGTGGTCGGGAAAATACGAGGGAGCTGAACAAGATTCAATCCTCTAATGCCTTTTACACATCAGGGGAAACGTTAACCCTCTCCCTCCCTGCTCCTCTGGGCTCGAATGATAAAACACTTTTACCGTAATGCACCGCAACATCTCGGCCGTTTCTCGTCACACCTGGGATGAAGGTGTGAGCGGCGACGCCTGATGCACGACACAAAAACAAATTGTACTTGCTGTTTTGTTGCTTGTAACTAATGCCAGAAGGTATTTCTCTGAAAATATGTTGTCAGTTTCTTGAAGTGTAAGAAATTCAATCATTTTTGCAGGTTTCATCAGGATGAATTCTTTAGGTGCCTTCAGTCCAGATTAATAATAAGCCGAGGTGGTGAGTGGAGGCGAATTGTGCAGTGATGATGGTTTATTCATGGTGGCAGAAGCTATAGTGTCGGTACACAGGGAGTAGAAGAATGATTTATCACCTCCTACAGCTTCTGCACACGTCAATGTATAGAGAGCAGACTTCTTCTTCCATATTTCCGGATGCACTCACAGCTACATGATTGAAAAAACTTGCTAGAAATGCACGATGCTGTGTGTAGCGTGCACGCTGTGTTACATATAGTAAAAATAGCATGATGGTGTGGATGCTGATTGCAGATTTCCTGGAAACTGAACATGTGCTGAGTGTGACTTATACTCGCCTCAGTCAGAAAAATGATGTGGGAGTTCGAAACTTAAATGATTTACACTCATTCACTTTATTCGCCTTAAGAAGCACCATTTAATTACCTTCGCTAAGGAAGTTGAGTTTTCTCCCCGTGTCTGCTTATTTGATCGGTTTGTTTGTCAGCAGGATTACCGTTAAATACCGTCATTATCCGAATCCGAACCAAGATCTTTTCCTAAACACAACCTGGTGATTTTATTGCCCAAACTTAACCAGGAGGTTTGGTGTCTAAACCTAACCAAGTTGTTTTAGCTCCTAAACCTAAACAAGTAGTTTTAGCTCCTGAACCTAACCAAGTAGTTTTAGCTCCTGAACCTAACCAAGTTGTTTTAGCTCCTAAACCTAAACAAGTAGTTTTAGCTCCTAAACCTAACCAAGTAGTTTTAGCTCCTGAACCTAACCAAGTAGTTTTAGCTCCTAAACATAACCAAGTAGTTTTAGCTCCTAAACCTAAACAAGTAAATTTATCTCCTAAACCTAACCAAGCTGTTTAGCTCCTAAACCTAAACAAGCACTTTTATCTCCTAAACCTAACCAAGCTGTTTTAGCTCCTAAACCTAAACAAGCAGTAAATCCTTCCTTCAGAAATGTTCTAACTGCCCAAACAGTTTTACAAGGCAGACGCTCTCAATTTGCATAGATG
>OMLP01030361.1:0-11208 GCA_900302685.1 Spondyliosoma cantharus
TCTTTCTTTCATTTGCTCTATCTTTCTGCAATACATAAACACACACATACACACACACACAGACACATTCCCCAGAGCTGTGGATACAAAGGTGCTCATGGGCCTAATGGGGTCAAACAGACTGTAAATCAATTGTTAAGCCTTCTCTCCAGAGCCTGCTGCAGAGGACAGGCTGTGCCACTGGAGCCACTTCTCTTCACTCCACAGGAGAGTCCGCGGTATAAAACAACATGTATCGGGCTGCGCCGAGGCTGAAATCACTGCAGAAGAATTTTTTTTAAAGTACAAATTTTGCAAACACAATGATGATTTATGTCGCCGAGGGTGCTCTACGCAGCTTATCAGTCCCGAAGACAAGCATGATGGATTGAGTTCATGGCTTTGGAACTCTTTTTCAACTCACTGTACTTTCATGAACTCTTCTGACTGAAACATGCGCTCGCAGCTCCTCCTCAGGCCCAAATGGCATCCCGCTAGAAGTGAGCTCTAAACGCTTGAGTTTATTAGCAGGTATTAATACAGCTACATAACAGCACTACATAAAGTGCGATGAACATCTCCGGTATGAAGAACTGTTGAAGTTGAGTTCAAGACACATTTTTTTCAATCGATATGAAGTCCGAACACATGATTCTTGAGTCTTTTGTGAATGCAGGCGAGTGATTCTGCTGTCCTGACATTGGTCGGAAGTTTGTCCTACCACTAAGGCGCCAGAACAGAAAAGGGTTGTGACTTTTTTGTTGTTGTCTCACACCCAATAATGTGCCTGAAAATGAACTGCCTGTCAACATTTTCTCATTCACCGGGCTACTTTCTGTCTTTCAGGGCTGCGATGACCCCATGTAGGACACACACAAAACAGCAGATGCAGTAGCACTTCACACGGCCTGTGTTGTATGGATTATTGGGGGAAAAAAAATACTTACTTTTTGCTGATTTTGTCATAGAAATATCGAATAGCGAATTTTATATTTGATTGGTCATCAAATACAAGCGATTCTTTTTTTTTTTACTATCATTTGACTGTACACACAATTTTGGATGCACAATTGTATGAAATGGGGCCTCTATGTTATCATTTTCATTTTTTTTTTCAGTCTATATGTTTTTATATAGAGGTAAATATCTGACATGTGTTTCCCAAAATGTTTTCCGCAACCATCTGAGGCCACACAGGAGACGGTGTTTTTTAAATTTTAACAAGGCTGATTCTTATTGTCAGTGTGTTTCTCCCTGAGACAACATGTGTTAATAAATCATAGTGTTGGAGCTTGGCATTGTGCTTGTCAGCTGACTTGAAGTGCTGTTGAAAGACTAATGGTGGTTCTGCATGTTTTATTAGCAGCCTGCAATTTACTGTGGCTCTGGCAAGTCAATGTCAAGCCAAAATAGAGGCTGTGCTGAAAGAAATATCTTTTTTTAGGTGTAATGAAAGCCGGGCCTGATAATACCTGATTACATTATACATAAGGACGTATTGACGGCGATGAAAGCGCAATCTCTCACAACAGTCGAGAACAGACGTTTCAGCAGCCGATCAATAGGACAAAGTTTGTTTTAATCATGGCCTTGAGACGTTGCTCATTACGAATCAAGTGGTATTGAGTGAATAAATCACTTTAATATGCATCTAATTCCTGAAAGCAGAGACTGAAAAATCCTCCCCAGATGAACTCGGGGCTCAGCGCTTCACAAACATCCAAAACTCTGACTAATGTCCTGAGCAGCTCGGGCCGTTGCTAGGAATAACAGGCCCCGGTCACTGTGGAGTATTGGCCTCTGTGTGCCATTATTCCCACAAACGACCGGAAAGAAAAGTCACTCGCCGGAGTAACAGCTCCCTGGACGAGAGGCTGTCGTGCAGACTGTGAAGAAATACACAGGACGGTTGTTTGCCCATGCTGCGAGGAAGAAAGAGCACCAACATCCTGCTCGAGTGCTCGCTGTATGTGTGTGCGTTTGCGCGTGATTGGTGGCGAGGGGGTTTCTTTTAATGACAAATCCGTGATGGAAGGTGGCCCTTCGCTTGGCTCCGGTGTCCTGTTTCTCCACGAGCAAAAAAAGTTCATGCCGGTTAAAAAAAGAAGCTCTGAAATCTATTCGCATCCATTCAGAGTCAGTGCTGCGGTTTGAGTGCTTTACAGGGGCAGTTAACAAGATTAATGGTTCCTTTTTGCTTTTTGGTCCCCCCTTGGTTAGAAAATTCAGCATGATTCCTGTTTTATTATCATAAAGTGAGAATGAGCTGGCGACCTGAAATGTGTGCGTGGTTACAGATGTGACCTCAGTTTGTGTTATTCTAACTTATTTGAGTAACAGACGGACTGTCAGGATAAGTGATCTCACTAGCTGACTCATATCCTCAAAAGCTGTGAAAATTAGTTCCTCAGTTCCATCTACAACGTTAACTTGCAGCTTCAGTCATACAGACCTGAGACACGACAGATGATCTCATTGGATGAGTTCATTTTCAGTGGGCGGAGCCAAACATACGTATGAAGTACGAATGACATTCGTTTGTAACAGTAGCCATATAAGCGTCTTGATAACGTTGATCTTGATGATCTTGCTCCACGCAGCGACAGTCTGATTTGTACGATTGCACCTTAAAAGAAACTATTCTGGTTTCAGCCTCCAAACAGGACAGGAACGGGCCGCAAAGATGTCAGGTCTGCAGAAAAAAGAACTAGGCAGAAAAAAAACATCCTACAACAATATCCACATCATAAAACTTTCATGCTGTGTCACGTATATGCTTTGGCGTTCGTAGCTCCTGGTTGAAGTCGCTGTATAAAATAACCTTTAAAGCATTTTTCATTAAATCCCAGCTGGTATCCACGAGGAGCCGAACAGATCCATGTGGTTTCTCCTTGCGCTGCAAAACAGTTTGAGAAAAATCTACCGCAGCCAAATGAAAATAACCAGTAAGAGCTTATGGGAGTATCTGTTGCAATGTCAAGAACTATGTGAACACAACTTTGCTAGTAAGTTTCAGCACACAGTAGTGGGAAAAAAAAACAGAAGCTAGGAATGCAAAAACTGCTTCTACTACTAGAAGTTGGAGAAGAAAACTACGGTGGAAATGTTAAGCTACCAATAGCAGATTTAAAGTTATGGAATGAAAGTCTTGGTTTAATATCTGAGAAATCAACATTGTCTGAAGTGCGAAGAAATGATGTGTTCACCACATTTTCCCCACGAACTTGAACCAAAATGCTTTCGTAACCTAAACCCAACCGCATGGAACTGTGGAGTTTTTATCTATGGATTGGCTTGATACATAAATTAATATATTATAGCATAATTTGCACACCCTCCATTTATTGTTTAATGTCACTGTGGGCAGAATATAAACCAGTCAGCCAGAACATTATAACTCCTTGACTATATTGTGTAGGTTCGCCCTTTTGCAGGCCAAACAGCTTTGGTGCACTGAGGCATGGACTCCACAAGGCGTCTGAAAGGTGTGCTGTGGTATCTGGCGCCAAGATGTAAGCAGTAGATCCTTCAGACTTTCACAGTCAATTTAAGTTTTTGTCTCAACAAATGACAGTCTTAAGCTTGATTTGGGAAGAATACGAAGCAGCAGTTATCGATGCACTGTTAAGCTAAGTTCTGGTGAGCTTATCAAAGGTCATCAAATACTTTCACCGTTCAGTATTTCCACTCCTTCGTCCTGATATGTCGGGTTCCAATCTGATGGCAGATGAACGATAGCTCTGTCCTGTGACGCAGCACTGCTCGGCGATACCATCGCAACTTGACTTCTGTTCCAACTACACCTGGGAAATATGTCACCCTGTTCACCTCGGCCCCATAACTGATTGACACGCTGTGAGCGCACTTTGCTTGTGTTCCCATTCCCCTGGCCAAACTCTCTCACAGCACCACTGTCAGTCAGATTACTGTAGAGCCATTCTTGATGCTATCTTAACCTGCCTGACTCGCCCCCGTGACAACCATCAACATTCATTCCAGCTCTGCCGTGGGTAATTGGTTTGTCAGTCTCATTCTGCTATTCAGTTATCTCTGACTGAAAGCTGCAGAGTATACCTGTGTGTCCGGCACTTTGCATGTCAAACTCTAGTTAGCAGATGTCACAGCACACCGTGTTCTGTAGACCTTAACTCGTGTGGACTGAATCCTGCAGGCCACGAGTTATGAGACTGCACTTTCTACTGTACTCCGCCGTAATGATCTGCTGCGGGAGTTCACTTTGCAGGGTATTGCATCATGATCAGTGATAGCATGAATCATGACAGACAGCCGGAGGGGCACTTAGACTCCTGCATTCTTAGCTTCGTGTCATTTTATCTTTATCGGGAAAAGGGCTCGAGTCTTGATGAATGCAAAAGTTAAGTCAGAGGTCAGAACTCATCTCATAGCTGATTTGGTCATATCAAGTTCATCCTATTTCAGCACACCTTGGAAAAATAACGTGCAGTTTTTCCTGGATGATGAGCGTGCTGTCCTCAGCGCCTGCTGCAAATGTGAGGAACTCACTGAAACACTGGTGCTCATGTTTCTGTAAATCAACTTACTATTGGTAAGCTTTCAAATTTTAATCAAGATACCCTTAACACTTCAAAAACTGACTGAAGTACAGTTATAGTCCTGGTTATAATTACTATCTATGCACGATCTGATTTTGCCATGTTGATGTTTTACCTGGAACGTCATAATTAATGTTGCTCCAGGACCAGCTTAGCAACTTTGGGAGGCAATGGGATGGTAATGTTTTTGCTCTTTGGGCTGCATATAGCGGGAGTTATGCAGAAGATCTAGGAAATTTTAAGTAAAAAAAAAAAATGTTGGGCTCGATGCGCCACTGAGCTTCTTTCATAGAAGTGGACAGTGTGCAACAAAAGAAAAATATAAGATAAACAAAGAGGGAAACCAAATGCTAAGACATAGAGAACAACATAAATAATATACAATGATGAACGTATTATATGATATATTCATTATAATTCAAATTTAGAATGCTGTTACATCATGAAGTTATTTTTACTTTAACGTTGACACTTTGCCCCTCTTTTTTTTTCTCTCCACCACACATCCCGCACCCTTCACCTCACCCACTCTGCTGATAAAGATGATGTCATGTGATTGACAGGTCCAGAACAGCTACTAAATGGACCTTGAGGTGAGAGTGTTTGGTCAACAGTTAAACTTGTTCACAAATACAGTTATGGAATTATAACTATATAAATGTACAATTTAGTGTGACACGTCTGGGACATGCCTGTACCGTACAATACCACATGCATATTCACTCTTATGTACAGCTTGAGTTTTTTCACCCAAAGCCTGGTCCAATTAACTGAGCTTGTGTGTTTTAGCGTGCAGATTCAAACGAGGCTCCGGGGCCTCTAATGCTGCAGGACGTGGGGGGAGGCAGGTGGGGGAAGGCGTCTCACCCTGGCCCAACTCCAATTACACCGCTTCTAAACTTCTTACTGTAAAATTTCCATATTTTTCCCACAGGCCCAATGAAGAGTGCAAAGCAATATTTCTGGCAGGAATAAAAGAACCAACACAAGGGAATCTCCCTTTAAGAAAACCTGAGGGGGCAAAGCAGTAAATTTCAGCTACTTTTACAGCGCCGTTCTCAAGATCTGAGGAAATTGAATACGGCGCTGATACAGCCCGGACGCTTATTAAGCCCAGCCTTTTGTAATAGGAGAGCGGCTTGTTCTACAGCAGGTAGACTTGCCAAGAAAAGGGCGATTTCACTGAAGCGCCAACACCAGACCGAGAAGTGGTGAGACAAGAGGATTACTCACTACCTGAAACATGATGTGGACAGGGGAATGGCCTCGTTCCAAGCCTTGTCAGCCGTGCGTCTTCTTACCCCCGCTGTAAATGTACATGAGTCCTTTAATTTGATTTTTTTTTTTTTTTTTTTGCGCAACTCGCGGTTGATTTCTGCTCAAAGCTAACAATGACGTTACTTGCTGTCACGAACTGGAAATGTTTACTTTCGAAAACATTAACTGGGAACGCTCGAGTTCATCTGACAGAGCGTTCTTGTCTTTTACAGCCGTTAAAGGTTTTATTGTTCAATAAAGAGTAATTGGGGTGAGGCAAAGCTGGTGTTGCTTAAATGTCAAAGTGACATGACTAATATAAAAAAAACACCTCTCTGTGCAGTTCTCCAACCTGCCAAAATGAACAGTCACACGTATTTTTTGATGACTTCAGTTTTTTAGAACCCTTCAAGAGATTCAGTTCTGACACTGATGTAATCCCCGGTGTGAAAATACATTTGGATATTTTTGGAACCAAATATGCTTCCAGGAACCGTTCAATGGCCAGACACCTATAGCAACAATGAATATATGCAGTTACACCACTAGAATATAAATTCTTGTAGCTTATTTTCTATTATTGTTGCATATTATTAGATTTGCACCAGCTATTCCTTAAACTATTCCCAAGTTCTTAACTAGTACCTAGTTTCCAACTACTATTGGTTACCCCAGTTAAATGTAAAACTTGGCTAGACATTTGTAGCACAGTTCAATTCAACACAAGTTCCAACAATAACAACTTCACTTGATGTAAATGTAGGTAACTTTATTTCTTCATTTATTACGATGTGTTTCAGAGGAAGTTAGTATCTATGTAGTTTCCAAAGATAAAATGTCCGAACATGCTAAGCTAACTGTTTAGTTACCCTTAGTTAACTCTTTTCTGTGTCTTTATTTGTAACAGTGACTTGGTGCTGTGAAACTTCACTTAACTTTTTCGTGTAGGTTTTAGGTTTTTAAGGATTACTTACTTTATGTACCCAGGTTGGCATGCGTTGCTGTGAAGCACGTGACGTGATGACAATGAGCTCAGGAGTCGGGGGTTGAAGGCGTGGACGATGACGGTTGGCACAACTCATCTCTGGCCCGGGGGCCTTTTGGTTGGGAGGCAGCTGGGAGCTCAGCTCAGGTGGAATGAGGTCATGGCAGTCATGTGAGACAGGAGTAGGTGGGGACCAGGAGACAGAGCAGCTCCATAGGTTATTGTCCCATGGCTGCTGTCCTTGCGGATATGCAAGTGTGCGCACATGCCAGCATGTCTGCTATTGACATTAAGGACTTATGGCTGTATTTATCAGAACTGCTAAAAGTGAAGATTTGCGCTTGGGTTAAAGATAAGACAAACGTTGTGCGCAAATGTAAGAATAAAGGCGTTTGAAATTATTGTCACTTAAAAAAGTAGTCTTTCATTTGGTTAAGAATAGATTTAAGATGACTACTCACCTTCTGAGATATTTTCTGGACTTGCAGTATAGATGAAGGTGTAGAACATAGGTTTTTGTATTCTGTTACTATGCATCCTTCAGTTTTCAGTCCAGTTTTATTCTGCAGTGTCGAGCACGGTGATTGATTATATGATGGCGTACAAATTTCGGTTCCAGAGCACTTAGGCTTCATCTTTTCGAAATCTGTAAACTATGTCAAACAAAACTTTAACTGATGAGGGAAAAGACAATCTCTGGAAACAGGCATGACTTACTAAAAGCATCGAAACGGGTTAATTTGCATGGGAAATAAATCAAACATGTCGCTGTTTTCAGTTTTTGTATTCAGGGAACGATTCTAGACTGGACCAGATTAAATGACTTGTCAAGATGAGCTATTCTTCTTCCCGTACTTCAAAGAATAAATTACTGAGCCCCCTATTTTACAAACTATATATCAGGTTAAAGTAACAGTCTGGTTATACTGTATCCTTAGAGGCGTCCTGGGAGCCTGCAGAGGGAAGTGAGCTGTGCACATCCTCCTGAAGGCTCCATAATGCATCCTACAGGCCCAAACATAAACCATCCAGCACACGTCGCACGACCCCCGAAGGAAATGTACAGCTCGAGATAAGAGTCTGAACAAACATTTCAGTTTTTCGTTGCCTCGTAGGTTTATTTTGAGGACTTTGTATCGAGGGTCAGAGTGAGTCACCCCGCGGCAGAGGATGTTGTGTCTCTGGCTCCTTCCCAGGCTTGTTTCTGCTTACATAAAGTGTCACAACAGGCAGGATATGATGACAGAATGATGGGACGTAACCAGCAGTCCGTGTCAAACTGTAACAAGTGGCCTCCGCAGCAGGAGCGCTTAATACTCTGCCTGCAATTAAACTTAAACGCACACACATTCACCTCGTAGTATTTACTTTTGTGTCTCATATCAAGATAAATATGTGACAATTTATATTACCTGTACTTTTCAAAGCTTTAGAGACAGTTTCTATACATATATGATTGTTAGATCTGTAAACAGACCCTCATTTTGCTTTTGAAAAGTCTTGAACTGGTTATTTCCTCATGTGATATCCCCTTACAGGAAGAGATCAGGTATTTCCCCTCCCAAAGCCCATCGTGGCAACATGAGAAAGCTTTTTACTGATCACTCTGTTCATATATTGTTACATACACAACGGAAACAGTTAAGTGAGAGTGAAGAAAAAGCAAATCTGATCTACCTGAGTGACTGATGTTAGCTTCCAGGTGATGCTCCCCATACCTGTTCCAGTCACAGGAGTCACAGTTATTTCAAAGACAGCGACATTCTTTGAAAAAAAAAAAGGAAATTTACCTGAACTTTTGATTAGCTTTTATTTAAATCCTGATAAGCACTTGGATCAGGCGGCGGTATCGTCAGCTGGGAAGTGCACTGGAAAGACAAAAAAGAAGTCTGAAACTGTATCTGAGACACACCTGCTCTTAGCGGGTCAGCCGGCCTGTGAAAATCAAGCTTCTTTTCACTGGCAGTGTTAAGGAAATCTCACCGTGCCTTGCGCAGCCCTCACAATAAAGGCAGCGAGAACAGAAGGCCGGATTTGCTCTTTTGACCCTGTTGTGTTTTCACTCCTTTAAGTTTGCAACACTGCGAGCTCCGTGACTGTTTCCATCAAAGGAGCGCTGGCCTCCTTTGGAGACTCGCCCTTCCGTGGGAAGATTCGCTGCGAGACATAGCCGCAACACGATCCGTTGTGCGCCCATTGATTACAATGTCATGACCCACCATTTGTACACAGTGATCATGGAGTTTGTGTGTAGGGTTATTTGTCTTTGTCTGTGCAAATAACCCAATAAAGAAAATTAACCAGAAAATATAATAGACAACGTTTTTTTCATTGGGTGAGCTATTTCATTCGTCATGCTGGTGGAGTGGTATTGTCCACCACTTTGGTTAAGGATGAAATATCTCAGCCTACACAACTTGGATTACCATGAATTCCAACAATTTCCCACTTACTTTGGTGATCTTCTGACTTTTCTGCAGGTTTATGTTTGCTGTTTTGCCTCAACCTTTGCATAGATTACCATAAAATTCACAAGATTCGTGTTCTCCTCAGGATAAATGTCATCATTTGTGAATTAAACAAATAAGTAACGAGACTTGCACCGCTGGTTCTATCATCTCAAAGATTGTTTGTATGGGTTTCCAGTTAATACCTGCCCCACACATGAATTACAAGTGTTGACATGAAACGTGACCGTGATGAAATTTCCTAGCGCTTTTTTACTTCCGACAGTTTCATTTATGCTCTAAAAATGTGGTATTCATCTGTGCCGATTATCTTGCTGAATGAAACGTGTAAGTATCATAAACTTGTGTTTGCCACAGAGCTATTTTTTCTGCAATCATCCACAATCCAATTGCTAAATCCCATGGGCATTTTGTGGAGGGAACCAGGGCGATGCTAAGTTCTGGGTTAGCCTCCAACAACCGTCATCTCTCAGCCTCGGCTGCACTTTGTGCTAGCTAATTAGCTAATGTTAGCGTGCTAACATACCAAACCCAAAAAGGTGAACGACACCAGCATGTTAGTGTTGTCACTGTGAGCATGTTAGCATGTCGATGTTAGCTGTAACCTCAAGGCACCGATGTCCCTAAGTGTGGTAAAGCCTCAAAGAGCTGCTACTGTGGTACGGTTATAGACCTCTAGAATCTTCTTGTTTATGATTACCTTGAATATTCATGAATCACACACACACACATAATGATGCTATTGATGATAACGACACATCTCTGAAAAACATTGGTAATTCTTTCTATTGAGGTTCTTGTACTAAGCATTAGTTAATAGGTAATAGGGCCAATATAAGTCCTCATAAGGTTCTTATTAACAAGACTATATAGGTGTTAATAATAGCATAATAAATATGTTTTATTGTTGTAAAACAAAAAATGTAATACAAAAATGTTAATGAAAGCCTTAGGAGCATCTTCCAATTGCTTATAATGGCATTACAAACACTTTTGTGGTGTTTACCAATTTTGCCGTTGTTAAACATTCACCAAGCTTTCTTTTGTCGCTTTATCAAGATTATTACGTACTTTATTATGCACGTATTATCAGTTAACCACACACTACTTAACAGTTAACAGTGATTTTTGCAGTTCTAAAGTGAGAAAAATGCCTTAATCTACTTCATTTAAGAATGCTTGATTCTGATTGGCTGGGAGGAGGGCATTAACCCGGTAGGTTGCCCACTGACTGAACACAGCGTCATCAAATAGTAGATCAATATGGCGCCTGTATTTTTTTTTATGAGGGCCATTGTAAAAATAAACCTTGTTTAAAAACCTTTTTAAAATATGTCGGAAATCTATCGGATACATAGTTTCGCAAGTGAGTTACAATGTAGCAACTACGTTATTAAACTAACGTTAGGGATCAGATGCAGCCTTGTGTGGTTGCCTTTTCCTCTGAGCACCACAGGATGGTGACTGTAACACACAAGCTGCAGAAACACACTTCCCCTCTAAATTTACTGATATTTTGTATCACATAAGCGAATAATCTCACATCCCGTTCGCTGTTCAACTCTCTACTTCAGGCTGCGGCCACAGTAACGTTACACACGGCCGATCATTTGTTCGTGAAAATCTTGATATTGATTTGGGGACAATGACATGACTGGTTTTCTAGCTAGTCTTGTCGTTTAACATACCATCAAATTATATTTACTGTTTGTCAACTGTACGCAATGTTTTAGACTTTGAATCTTGCTAGCATAGCGTTAGCTTTCTGGCTCATCGCTGAGCGGACTAGAATATCTCCCGTTGCAAGTCGTATCTAAGGTCTGTCCTATTTACTGGAGGAGTGAACAACGTTTCCGTTGCATAAGAACCTTACGGGAGGGTAATGATTGTTCCAGGTATTAGTCAAACCCTCAGGCGTTACCAGGGAAACTAAGTTATGGCTTAT
>OMLP01030363.1:7948-28931 GCA_900302685.1 Spondyliosoma cantharus
TACGACTCTCACATGTGTGTGTGTGGGTGTGTGTGTGTGTGTGGGGGGGGGGGATGCATGCATTTTTCAGTAAAGACTCCCAGGTTCCCCAGCTGCAGGGGCCCTCCCGAACATTTGGAGCAATATCACTTTGTTCGGCTCCCACAGTCGCATGTACGAGCTTCCGTGTTGTCGGGAGCTTAGAATTTCCCGCAGAGCCCCTGGAGCTGACCACCCACCTCTTTTTAGCCTTGTTAAAGAACCAAAGGGAAATCATATTTCAAGATGGATACCTTCTCTCTTCATCTGCACTATGCTTATTACTGCATCCAAGAAAGATCAAAGCTACCTAAACTACCCTCGGAGCTCGCAGCCCCCTGAAGATTCTCCACAGTACGAGAATAACGAGGTGAAGACTGCCTCCACTTTTATCTTCACCTTGCTTAGCAAGTGAGTCATATTTGTCAGAAGTGAGTCCTTTTGGCCAGAAGAGCCCCACTCTCCTTATAAATAGACTGGAGGAGTGGAACACATGGGGGGTTATTCAAGCAGACAAATGCATTCAGTGTCATTAGGACTTATATTCGCCGCTGAAGCGTGACAACCTACATTTTCCCGACTGAGAGTTATTGATTTGTGCTTGAGCTTCACCCAAAACATGCCCCAATAATCAGATGTGGCCGGTATCAAGCGGGGGGAGGCGGCAAACTAACCACGGGGACCCTCTCCCTCTCTGTCTGTCCCGAAACAGCTGTTTGCGCTCTAATTAAAGGGAAGTAGCAGGTGTCACCTGAGCCCCAACTGCAGGGGCACACCTGGTTGCATTAATTTGATCCAAAGTGGTTTTGACGGACTGCCTGCACTCTGGCGTCCCGCATTAAGCCACTGGAAGTGAGCACCTGCTTTTGCAGCGAGAAGAGAGGAGAGCGCTCCCGCTAACACCGCTCTGTGGAGGCGGTGACCCGGGGGACGTCTCCGTCATCCCTGCCTCGCGATTTACCAGCAGCATCTGTAAGCGAGCGGGCGGCCCTGCGTCGCTGACCTGTAGTCACACTGAGCCGAGGGCCGGGCGCGCCCGAGATAATTGTCTGTGGAAACCTCCCGGCGGCTGTAAAGGCAGCTTGTTTCAGATCTCCTGATGATTTCACAGGACATTTAACTTTACACCTCTCATTTGTTACGTCCTCGGGGTATTTCCAAATACCCATTACAAGGTTTCCAAGGAGTGTAGCAACCCTTAACCTCCACTAGTTTTTATGTTTGCATAAATTGCCTTGGGGATAAACGTGACACTGCATTCGGAGGTGCTGACATGATGTGTGCTCGCGTGCCGGCTTTGGCAAACGGACGACCTTCAAAGGTGCGCCGGGACGGAAGTGCCCAGATTGTGGAATTACAGATGCAATATTGTCGCTTAAATTGCCAAATGATATTTACATCACACGCGAATTGAGCTCCAGCGGTGTGAATGGGTCCTGCCTCGGGTCACGCCGCACTCTCTGTTGCAACAGTTTCTTTGTGCCACGACAATGCATTAATTTCATGAGTCAACAGGCTACGACTGGCAGTTTGTGTCGAGCTAAACAGTGTTTAATTGGATTCCGATCCATGGCAACACCGCCGGAGGCTTGTTTCCATCTTTTATTTCAGCAGCACCTGGAGCGTAATGGTGGTGATTACATCCCTCCTGTGGTGTCCCGGCGGTTCAGCCCTCACAGGCCTCTGGGAATACGCCGCTGACAGTCACGGTCCACGCTGCCCTGCTGCCCCGTTCAGCTGCTGGCGAATCGTGAAGCGCTGCTGCTGCTGCCGCCGCCAAGGGGCTGGTGATACAGCACTGCTGAGTCAAGCAGGTTCAAAGGGAATCACGATAACACAAACCAAATTAATTGTTTACCGCGCAATCTCGTACAGACAAGATTCCGAGAAAGAAAGTCGCGAACGCAATTTAAACGCTTTAACTTCAAAGTGAAATTAAATTTACTTCCGAGAGAACTTTTATGAAGCGACAGTTGAAATTCACTTTTGTTCGAAAAACGAACCAAGCAGGCACGAATGGCGGTTATAGAGAATAAAGTGGCTTGAACGGTGGGACTAAAAAGTTTATTCCTTCAAAGCTGTTCTGGAGCTTTTTTTTCTCTGTCATCTCGCACCATCTTCCTCCAAACCGCGGGCAGCAGAGGAAAGAGTGTGTCACAGAACAAGGTGGGATTATTTTCTCTAACTGCACTGAATCTCTTTAGAAAATGTATTTTCATTTTCTTCTGGCTCACAAAAACAATTTAATTTACAAAACACTCCTCCAACCGAGTCTCACAGCAGTTGGTGAAGTAGTCTCAATATTTAATTTATTGATCCGTGTACTTTTTTCAATTTCGATGTTTTTGTTTATTTTCCGTGATGCTCGGCACAGTGCTCAAACTAATACATTTTACAGGAAGCGTCATTCAGGACTCTGCCGTGTGTTTTCCCTCTTCTGTTCATCATAATTTCAATTACATGAGATTTAAACCCCCTAATTGAAACATTATCATGTCGCCTGCGTGTGTTTGTTGTGGATTTGGTGATCATATTATTCTGTTCTGCTCTCTTTCTGCAATTCATGTGTCGCACAGCTTACTGTTTTTATCTGTAGGTGACCGGATGTCATTGTAAATGAGGAGTTTTTGATTCAAAACAAAGTATTCTCCTGGTTAAAAGGCATGTTTCAGAAAATGTCTATTTCTTTAAAGGAACGGTTCACCCAAAAAAAAGAATCAGGCATTTTGCACTCACACCCACGCCGATGGAAAGTCGGGTGAGGTTTGTAGTTCACAAAACATTCTCCTAAACAACTGAAGTGGATGGGGGACTTCATACAGCTAAAACTGGTGTAATCCTGGTCTCTGCAAGCCCCCGAGATCCCAAACTGATTTGAAAAGACGATAATTACAAGCTGAAATCTTCACTGTAGCGGCTAAGCTAAAAATGCTAGCACGCACACTCAGCTGCACGCTGAAGGTGTAAATAACATCGTAATGCATTCCCTTGGAAAAAATTCTAAATTTTAAGAAAATGAAGAAATAGCACACAGAATATTTTAAAATTGAATCCGTCAGTGTCTTCAGAGTGCCACCAGCTAACGAGGCCCCGGGAGGAGCAGACGGAGCGATCTCCTTCCCCCTCCGCGTAGACCGGGGAAAGGTCACCGACCCCTGCCGATGGAGATTTGGGAAGACGGCCTGCGCGTGAAGTCAGCGCTGACAGCGCGGGGAGGAATAACATCGCTGGGCCTCTGACCTTCAGCGTAGCCCCGCACCTTCGTACAAAGAGTCAGACACATGTGAATAATACATCGGCCTCTCCTGCTGGGACCACCCCCAACGCTCACACAAGCAGAAACACACAAACACAGCCTTCACATCATGGTGTGAAGTTCCCACAGCATCCAGTACAATAATGAACACGGTGTGTTTGAACAGCTGAGGTGTACAATATGTTTGTACACGGATTCATGTTATCCACTGGCTTTTTTTGTTGTTGCTGCTGCAGTGTCGGTTGACAATGATGTTTTTCCGCCTAAAATGTTAGTAATTGATTCATATTTTTGATGTCGCACACATTTAGTTTCCTGTGCAGGTCTCTATCTTAAAACTGGCTTTTTTGCTTTTCGGAAACGCAGAGGTTGAACGAGAGAAACACAAAGAAATGTTATGCTCTCCCCGGTTACTTCGCACCTTCGTGCATGCAAGCGAACGAGAACTCTGCTGTTTACACAGCGAGAATGAACAGCAATGCATGAAACATTTTTTAAAATCCCCTGTGATTCCTGGAAAGCCAGGCTGCCGCTTTCTTGTTCCCGTCTGCTTTACATACAGGAACGGCTCCGTGGTTTGCACCGAGATTATTTGAATTTCATAGAGTGTTTGACATTTGATAATAGCGCGGCGTGTTTATAGATTCCGCACTTCCCTGTCGAAGGTTTCCTATCGTGTTTGCTCAGGCTTCACCTAAACCCGAAAAAAGGAAAATTGAATACGGAAAACTCAAATATCTCAGTGTGCCATCGAAAAGACAAACTCAATTATTGTTTTAGCCTTGCATGAGCAGATACATATCAATCAGTCTTCTGGGAATAAATGCATTTACATAAGACATTTCTGAGTAGCAGGTGCAATGAAACGAGGGGGGGGGGAACAAATGTTTGTTGTAACAAATGCACCATCATTTATCATAACAGAAGAATTGTCGTTTCAACGCCACATAATGAGTGGATGTTGTTCCCCTGTTGGGACATACCTGTGTCTCTGTGTGTGTATAAATCACGCACTGGTGTCAAAGGAGCACTGTTTCTTTTCTTTCTTTCTTTTTTTTTTTTTAGTGCCTGACTTTTACTGCAGCTGGTTGATAATCTATGTAAAGAACGAGAGAGCAACACGTCTCCATGCAGCAACAAGGCTGAGAGGTTGTGGACAGATGGGACAGTGTAGGAGCAGAGAGTGGGAGGGTGAATGCGCACCAGGATGCTGGCAACACTGAACAAACAGGTGTGTGTGTGTACAGTGTACAGTGTGTGTGTGTGTGTGTGTGTGTGTGCGCGTGC
Organism: Spondyliosoma cantharus; assembly: GCA_900302685.1. Classification (NCBI taxonomy): domain Eukaryota; kingdom Metazoa; phylum Chordata; class Actinopteri; order Spariformes; family Sparidae; genus Spondyliosoma; species Spondyliosoma cantharus. The sequence goes on from OMLP01030363.1 coordinate 12,510, forward strand.
TGGGGGAGGTGGGTCTCCCATACAGACCCAATCACTTAACAAGATGTCTTTCATTTCGGTGTTACACCGCCTCGAGCATATGATGCTGCATGTCACAGATTAGAGGATGTGCAGATGTTACCACCCTCTGCAGGAGCACAGAGTGAATGCAGGTCAATGTTGTGCTGTAAGAAAAATAAATTAAAATATAAAACGTCTAGAATTTCTTAAGTTGTATTCAGGGTGAACTCACGTATTTATGCGTCATTTCTGGAAGCTTTTTTCCCCCCGTTTCGCTCACCTTGAACGTAAGTGGAACCTTTCTCTTCAGCCGTCCGAGTTCCCGTCCGGTGTGTTTTTGTCGTCACACACGCGGTGAAGTTGTGGCTGCTGGAGTTGCTGCAGCTTCTCGACTGGACACAGGCTCGTATTTTACACCTTAAATTAAATAAACGGTGTAAATGTCGCTACAACAGGTAGATATAACTTATTTTCTGTCTCTTCAGCTGTCGGTGTTTGAAAATGTGTCCGTGTCGTGTTCGGTCTGTGTCGGTAAATGTTAGCTTAGCTTACAAATTGTGACTTTGTTTACCAGATTTCGCAACGTTTCACATTAAACGTAGCAGACACAGTTCATATTTGGAAGCAGAGGGTTTTTCTTTGATTGTCATACATTCAAAATGTTCCTCATGATACCTTATCTTATTATTTGAGCTGCAGCTGATACTTCTGAGTACTTTACACAGTGGATGTACTTTGCCAGGAGTTGTGTCTTTAATCAAATCACCTGTATTTAGCCAAAGTTGACACCCCAATATGTCTTTGTTATTATTGATGGATATATTAGAATGAAACCAAATATCCAGTATGTAGCTACATTTTCATATTTTCACATCTAGCTTACATTTTGTTGTAAACCGACCTATTAGTTAAAGTTGTTATGATCCAACCTCGCAGCATCAGAGCTGACATTTCTGTGTTTTTATGTGAAAATGAAGGGTAAATGTGAGCATAGCTCAGGGGTGGGCAACCTTTTTCATATTGAGTTAGCCATTTTTCTTGTTAACAGTGCACCACATCATCATTTGACTCTCCAGTGGATCTGTTATTCTATTTTCATAAATATAGGCCACATGTAGGCTACAGTAGGGGTCGACTGATTTGGCTTTTTCAGGGCCGATACAAACCATTAAATTAAATTGAATTCAACAAATCAGTTCATTAAGTGCACAAGTCAGCCTGTTAGTTACACGGACATAAAACAAGCCCGATATAATGAAATAGACTAAATAAACTAAATAAGTATTTACATGAGGTGCTAAGTAGCATTGAGGTAGGTTGGGTTGTGCATTTGGGTCCAATATTTTGGAGACCAATAACAAATATTTTGAACCGATATTTGAGTAACAATATATTAAAGTACGCTTAATAGGTAGAATTTTGAGGTACTTCACTTGATTATTTCCTTTATCTGCTACTTTATACGTCCTCTCAACTGTATTTAGTTGATACATTTAGTCACGAGTTACTCTACACGTTCATGTTATTATTATTTATTGTTTCTTGTAAGCTTGTTAATTGTAATACGTTACCAATCAGATGTTGTTTTGGGTGGGAAATTGTGTGAGAGGATGTTGCATCGGAGCTAAAGCTGTTAAGTAAGTTTATTTTATATGCAATCTGAGAATAAAATAATAGATATCGATAATCAGTCGGGCCTCTGGTCATTCTATCACTAGTGTATTGCAACATTAAAAAAAGAGAGACAACAACAACATTTTCTTCCCATAATCAGGACATTGTACTTATACATGTACATAAGAGCAATATACACAAAGGCTGCTATCCTCACGAAGACGCCCACATCAAGTTGAAATCATTAACCCGGCCAGCCTCCCACCAGTCTTTTTCATCAGCAATTCAAAAAGCGTTGTCTTTTTTACTCCCCGTGGTTACAAACTATATGCACAGTTTCAATTTCAGCAGACTGCCTTTAACGACTCTCTCTCATTTACAAAGTGTTGCATTGGCAGAACATTTAAAAAAAAAGAGAGAATTAAGTGTAACGAATAAAGATTAGCACTATACACAAACGCTGCCATCCCCATGAAAACATCCACATCTGAGGTAAATCATCCGTGCAGATTCTTGCTAGTGTGCCACTGGTTAATCAAACATGGATGCCTCAGGTTGCTGACCCCTAGCATAAAGTGTCTATAAGTCTATGAAGTCCAATTTATAAATTAAGTTTTGTTTAGTGTCCTCGTGGTGCCTGTGGCGACGGTCAGACAGCAACAGAAAGGACATAGCAATCAAAGACAGACTTTTAACAACAACAACAGCAGCCATCATAAAGAATTTCAGTGCAGGGATATATTTAACAACATTCGCTATGTTTCCTCCAGGACTGAATTTGAAAACAGATGAGGTGCACTTTCAGTGAAGGTTCACTTAACGACTTCCATAATGAAATCTGACAAAAACGACCGTAATTCCCCAAACATCCTAAATAACTGGACTTTCTGCTTGTTTTCTTGGTTTTAAACAAAGTCAAAGGTTGCACAAGTGTTTCACCTGATGAGAATATGAGACAGATATGAGCTGTGTGCAGTGCAGGGTCATAACTGACACTGGCGATGACTTCGGGGACGTAGTATATTAAGTGCAACCATTCGGTTTATATCTGTTCTGCCTGCCTCGGAGTTCACGAGGCTGTGCTTTCTGTACTCAAATGAATCAGGTGCTCAGAGTTGGCCGCCTCAAACTTTGGCACCATATCCAGCTACACAGTGTGTCCCAACATGGAGGCAGAGTTGGCGGTGTCGGAAACCAGGTGACGGAGTGTCGTCACCGGCTTGTGATGTCCTCACCTGCATTTCGGGGTTGCCAATTTCAAAATTAGGTGTTTACTTACATCTTTTTCACTGGCAGCGCAGCAGAGAGGCCGTCTGCCACAGGAAAATCCAATGTCCTGAGTATGTGTGTAATGCTGTTGGCCATTTTGTGGCATCAGTGGACTGATGACCAACTGAGCAGGGAACAAGATTAAATGACAACCTTTGCCTCTGAAAATCACAGGGAATTGTTGAAGTCATTAATCTCCGAACTTTGAGCGTGTGAATGTAGTTTAAAATTAGGAGTAGATCATCAGGGATTCAGTCTGAACAAGTGCCGCTCTAACTCACCTTCACTGTCTGTCCCCGCAGCGTAGATAAAGGCCTTCTCATCGATGGCCACGCTGTGGTCAAAGATCTCCGCCGTCCTGCCTCATAACGAGGAACAGTTTCCACTGCAGTTCGGCGACAAAGTGGAGTCAAGTGTGGTGGAAATGCTGAAACGCTGCAGGCAGCAGCTGTACAGCGACACTACGAGGACCAGCCGGCTGCTTAATGCTCAGATCGTTTTGGATTTTTCGTGGGAGAAGCTCAACACGGGAACGTGGCGTGACGTGGACAAAGAATGGAGGCGCGTTTATTCTTACGGCTGCCTGTTCAAAGTGGCCGCGCTGTGTCGCCAAGATCCGTCAGCAGACGAGGTCCTGCAGGCTGTGAAGGCGTGTGACATGGGTTTACTCATGGGTGCGGCCATCATGGATGATATACTTCAGGCTATTGTTCGGATTCTGCAGAGTGAGGTCAGGAAATCTGCTAAAGAGGAAGAAGAAGAAAGTGAACCCTCTCAAGTCAAGGTCAGTGATCTCTTTATTTAAACCTTATTCTGAGTCTGTCAGAAGCTCTTAGCTACACGTCTGCATCAGGATGCATCGTTGAATCGAAATATCCTCAGTTTTAGGGGAGCTGTGTTCTCTTCCAGTTTCTCAATGATTCAAAGTTTACGGCCGAGAGTGACTCATGAGGAGGTTGTTGGGAAGTATTACCTTTGTTGCCCTTCATCTTGTTTCCCAGCATCAGACGTCACCGAAGATAAAGTGAAATGTCACGTTGTTTCGATCCCATCAGAATTGAGATGGAGGGTGTAGAGAATGTAGTTGGAATTATCTGGATTCCATTTTTCCTCTCTCTTTGCCTTTAAAAAAAACTTTCCCTTGAAAAAAGGCCTTGAGTATATTCAAACACCAGAACTATCCATGTCTAACTGCAGTCTCGAGTGGTTGCAACCAACAACTGTTTCAGTTATTTTCTCAGTTAATCCATCAATTGGTCAATTAAATTCCAGAAAGCCCCTGGTGACGTTTCAAAATTGCTGTTTTTCTCCTCGTGTTTGAGAAGATAGAATTTTTATTATATAACAATAATCTAATTTAATTTAATCAAAATAGTTGCTGATAAGCTGCTCCTGCAGTCTGTTTCTCATTTCAGCTCTAAGCTCGCAGACGCTTTTGTTCTTGTTTTCACCTTAAAGCTCTCAGTTTCAGGACTGATTTCAGGACTCGACAGACCCTTGTTGTTTTGCCGTCATTAACAGAGAATAAAGATCGAGTGCCCACGTGTTCCTGTGATCAAAGAAGAGCTGGCAGTTCCCAGGATAAAGTGTCCTTCACTGGAGAGCTTCAACGCGGACTACCTGCTCCCCCTCAAACCAGTGATTTTAGAAGGCATCATCGACCACTGGCCCGCCCTCAACCAACACCCCTGGAGGTTTGTTTTCTTTACGGTGTGTTCGCTTGATGTGGCTTCATCCATCAGTAGCTTTTTTTTTTTTATATATATATATCTTTGTCCAGGTGACATTCCTATGTTTCCCTCTGAAGAACACATTTATCATTATCAGTGTGTTCAACTCGTTCGGTCAAACGAAGGTCTACCGGAAAATTACAGATTAGTTAAAAGCGTAGTTGCACAAAGCACATTCTCAGGTATTAAATCACCTCTGTGTATAAAGACTGGCTTCATGTATTGTTATTAGCAGGTACAGCAGCAGTTCCTCCATCATGGTTAAACACTGCAGCCCTACTTATGTTCAGTCCAGCCATGTAATCAGACTGATTTACACTCGTGATGCCAGCTGAGAGCACTTATCTAGCTGAGAGGAGAGAAAACTGTCGAATGTAACACACAATTTACCTCCGTTTAATACCAGGTATATTTATATATATATATAGATACAGTATGTGTGTGCACATGCATGTGCCTGTGTGTGTTCGTGTATATATAAATCTTCGGTCTTAAATGGATTAGTGAGAGTAATAAACGGTGAGTTAAGGTTGGTTTACTTGTCACAACATCTCTGATTCCTGACTCTAATGCCTGACACCAGAGTCTGATGTAACTGCCTCTCCATTTAAGAATATCCTTCACTGTCCTCCCTCTCACTGCCGACTCCTGACAGCTGACTATTCACTCTGACATCTGACATACGGCTCCTGGCATCTGACTCACCGCTCTGATGGTGGAGGAGGAGGAGGACATCCAGAAGTGATACACATGATATATTTTTTGTGCACTGCTAGAATCCTGAATTACCTGTTTTTTATTTTTCTATTTTCTTTTCTTTTCTGAATTATGCCGCAGTGTCAGCGTTAATGTTTAATTCATTCATTTCCTCCCCACTGCAAAGCATAGAATACCTAAGATCTGTCGCTGGTTGTCGAACGGTTCCTGTTGAGGTGGGATCGAGGTACACGGACGAGGAATGGTCGCAAACGCTGCTTACGGTCAATGAATTCATTGATCGGTACATTCTGAACACAGTGAGTGCGTCCTCGTTGTCTCGCGCATTGTCAACATGAACCAAGAATCCAACAAAGATGAAACGCCGTCATGTGATCTCTAACGTTTTCTTTTCCGTCTCCCCTGCGAATCAAAATTGACCAGGGTGGAGTGAAAGCTTCGGGTTACCTCGCTCAACACCAGCTTTTTGATCAGGTATTGGAACTGTATTTACTTGGAAATGTAAAATGAATCAAAGTGGCCCCGACAAAGTTTTGCTCTCGCTTTAGATCCTGCGGCCGCTAAAAGCACAGCTAGCTGTTAATAAGAGCATGCCAATAAACGCATAATAAAATATGTATTCGTCTTAGTAAAGCAATAAAAAGCTTGGTAAAGTTCTTATAATGATATAAAAGGTATGATAGTGAGACTTGTAAGGCTTTTATGAACGCTGTTAAGCAAAGTGTTTCTCATCTAAATGTCATAATCTAACAATAAACATATTTATAGTCCTCCTAACACATAATAATGTTACTAAGCATCTTAAAATGACCTATAAAGAGACTGTATTATTTATTAACCAACGCTTATCACGAGGACCTTTTATATAAAGCGTTACCATTCATTTTGTCGGCTTACTCAATTATTAATCAGCTGATATTTTTCAGCGCTGTGAAGAATACAGTTTGCCCTTTTTACAGCTTTCCTCCTCACACCACTCTGCTCTGAGCAGTATTGGCTCCTCAGTCCTAATTTTACCTTTCCGTGTCGATACATCGTCTCGGTTGAACTTTACAAAAAGTGCACCTTGTCAAGCCAAAAGTCATAGTCTGTTGTTTATTCATATGTGTCTACGAACTGATTTTGCAATGTAATATCAAGAAACTGTGACTGGAGAAAGCATCATTCTTCCCACTAGGGGAGAAAGTGATTATTGCAGATGCAGCAAATAAACAAATAGGTGACATCCTGGTGAGTTTTTGATTGCTAACATGCTAACTTTGGCTTACTAGCATGAACTACAAAGTGCAACTGGGGCTGATGGGAATGTCATTAGTTGTGCAGGTATTTGGTCATCAACTAGAGTAGAAGAAGACATATTAAGATTTTAACGTGAGCTATAGGTGTTTACCAAAATCATTGCAGCTCATCCTGAGGGGAACATGAAACGTGTGTATAAAGTTTAGCAACAATCCATCCTGTTGTTGTCGAGATCTCAAACTAAAATATGTCAAACTTCAAGTAGCACTCGATCAAAAGTCGGGGTCACTCAATAAGCTTCATCCTCTGGAGATCATGGTTATCTGCAACAGATTTTTTTTTTTGGCAGTCGTTGTTTCAGTCCGATACAAAGTGTTGGACAAACTGACGGGCCAACGTTGCCGTCCTTAGAGCCATGCATTCTTTAGTGTGACTAAAAATACCACAAAGCAAATGTAGAGTGCAAAGAGATGAGAATAATTTTAGGTTGCTTGCTTTGGAAACGTCTGCAAATGTTCTGGTAAGAAACAAGACAGCGTTTTGTCAGCCGGATGAGTCGTAAATGCCCTCTCGGTGTGATTTTGTTTGATTTACGTTGCCTTAGATACCGGAGCTGAAGGAAGACATCCGCCTCCCCGATTATTGCTGCCTTGGCGAAGGAGATGAAGACGATATAACTGTAAATGCGTGGTTTGGGCCCGGAGGCACCGTGTCTCCTCTCCACCAAGACCCTCAGCTGAACTTCCTGGCTCAGGTGACGATAAAACAATGCTGCTTTTATGAATCCAGTTAGTGTCAAGAATCCTGTCACGTGGCTGCAGTTTGTTTAACCACATGGGATTCCCCCCCCCCCTCCGTATACATCAGGTGGTGGGAAGCAAATACATCCGCCTATATTCCCCGGAGGACACCGACAAGCTGTACCCTCATCAATCCCAGCTCCTTCACAATACCAGTCAGGTGAGATTGACAGTCCACAGATAGCTCACGTCGAGCCTGCAAATGTATGCGGCATTTTCCAATTTCTCCCTCCGTGCAGGTGGAGGCGGAGAATCCAGATTCTGAGCGCTTCCCGGAGTTTGCCAAGGCTCCCTATCTCGAATGTGTGCTACAGCCTGGAGAGGTGCTGTTCATCCCTGTCCGACACTGGCACTATGTCCGATCCCTGGAGCTCAGCTTCTCTGTGAGCTTCTGGTGGTCGTGACTGCGCATCCGTGATAAAATAAATATATATTTTCGAATTAAATTTGAGTTTGGCTTGTTTTACTCCTGCTGCGAAGGGGAAATCAATCTGGAGTTTTTAAGTAACGCGAGGCTAATTCTCATAAATCTTGAGACAACTACTGATCACACGAACCTTTTGATCCGTGAACAATGAACACACATTGCTGAATGATTAGTTTAATTGCGCTGCTGATGATTGCAACAACATCTATTGTGTGAAAAGCTACCAGCGGAAAGGGGGGAAAAAAACAAAAAAAAACCAAGAACAAACAGATGAGCAGTTCAAACTGTTTGTGCTCATTTCATCCCGCATATAATTTACAGAGAGGCTTGTTAGTCATCTAATTTGATAGGGTATGTTTCTCTTGTCAAATTGGCTTATTTAATTGTGTTCTCAACCTTATTCCTACAAACATATCCTCAGATGTGTGATTTCCATAATTCATGGAAATGAGGCAAGTCTTTTCAAATTTAATAACCGAGTGAGCTACAGGTACAGAAATGTGGTAATAAACACGGGTCTCTGGTTAAACTGACAGTCTGAAGCAATCAAGCAGGACACAGATGGAAATTAATAAATGAAATGAATTAATCCCCTGGGCACAGACAGACAGACTTTCAAATTAAAACTGTCTCACTGGTTAAGTAGCCTGACAGTACAACTCCTGTCGAGCGCCAAAAAACACAACACCTGACTACAAAGACGGCAGCGCCTCAATTCAGATATCAGACCTCTGACGAGCCCCAGTCAGGTATCCCGTAGGTCCGTTTCCATCAGGCCCTCTAATTAGAACCGCGAAGCGTTTGAGGATGTGACAAGCCGAAGCAGATCGGCGCCGACGTTCACATTTGATCTGCTTTCCAACCAGATCCGCAGTCGGCTGAAGTGGTGTTGTGGGAAATCAAGGCCGCGTGAGGCGGAATACTTTCTGAGGAGAAGGTGAAGACTTCTGTGGGAACGTTTAAGTAAACACAACAGCTCAGGAAAATTTGATGTCTTACCTGATTTTGATGAGATGCGTATGAAACGTGCCTCAGCTAACTTGCCGGAAGGAGGATACTGCTGAATAGTTGTGTCTCACTTCGTCGTTTCAGGGAAAAATACATGCTCATCAATGCATATTCAATCATTTTTATCTCACCGATGTGCGCACTAGATTAATTACTGTATGGGGTTTGTAATCCTTTGTATATATTACTCAGTACAATAACATACTAATTGGCATACTCATTTTTGTATCACAAATACTTTTTTGGTACAGATACGACGTTTTCCTTCCTGGTACCGATTTCGATACCAGAACTTTGTGTATTGGTCAATATGGTTACGGAAGCCCATTTCTGCCAGCTAAAGAAAAAAAGATGAAAAAAAAATCCCATTTTTAAGTTTTTTTTTGCGATAAATTGAAACACAAAGTGACACTTAAATATTGATTTTTGGATAATAATGTTGGCATTCTGTCTCACAATAAATACTTCTTCCCCCTCATAATTTCTATGGGAATATTTTTTTAATCAAGGCTTTTTATAAACATTTTGTTTAAAAAAAAGAATTTCAAAAATGTTCTTTAACTTTGAGAGACGGGCTTCGATACCGATCCAGTGCCAGTGTGGGAGAAAAAACATAGATTTACACCATCAGTCAAAAGTTTGGGGTCAGTTGGAAACCTCCTTATTTTTTTTTTAAAGAAAATGTGTTTTTAATTGGAATATCTTCAAATTCATATAGGAGAACACTTTCGGCACAGTGTGTCAGCTCATCCAAGTTTATCGTGTTAAAAAGGTAATTGACTAATAAAAAAAAAAAAAAAAACCTTGTGCAATTATGTTCATACAGCTGAGAACTGTTCGATCATAGTCGCAAAATGGCCAAAAAAAAAACTACGACTCCGACCAGAACACCCACTGGTACAGATTCCAGCATGTCTTGTTTTGTCGTTGTGCCTTTTCTCACACCGGAATGGTTTAGGTTAACTATTATACATATATATTACTCACTTTTTTCAACCCCTTTTATTTTTACTAATGCCTATTCTCTTCTTTCTTTAGCGTCAAGTACGGCCATTTGTCCGTTGCACATTGCATCAATCAAGTCACTCAGTCATTCGTTACCTCAGCATCCATCACAGTGCTGCGAATGAATGTGTCACGTTTCTGTTTATTTATTACATGTAAGGATTTTCAATGGAGGAAACGTTATGGAATAACTCATGTTTGCTGCATTAGACGTGCCAGTGTTCAGGTAATAGACTCCTCCAGCTCTACTTACTTTCTGTAAAAGGTCATCCCTCTGGACCGATAATATGAACCCTGCCAGAATTTAATTCTGTGAGTAAACGCCGTATACTTCACTTAGCCCGTCAGTGCTTTGTTGTTGTCAAGTAAGTGGCACAATTGACTTAAGATCACACAAAACTGCTTACTCTCATTATAACGTAATCAATACTCAATTACCAGTGAAGTAATGTGGGACCTCTGGGCCTATAACCCTTTCTCCTCCACCTAGACACCCCCCACCCCGCTTCCTCGCTCCTCTTTTGATTAATGGCCTCATGGATTTTCAAATAAATCTGGCAAATCAGGATTAAATCCGGGAGATTTATCTTGTTTTGTGCTCCAATAAAGTGACGAGGTACACCGGCCGCCTTAAGGTACGTAAATCTGAAACACAGGCCGATGTAAAAACTGTTCCCGATGTTTCCCAGTGAAGTTGTTCAGAAAACCTGCTTCTTTTGTCTGATTTACAGTCACAATAGGCACTTTAAGATTCCCCGACATCATTTATAGATCAAACGTCTTAAGTCTGTTGTTTTTCGGCGGCTTTGACGGTGTTATACATCGACACCATCCGACCTGTCGATACCTCTGATCTCCAGTTTCCATTAAATCACAGAAAATGCAAAATGCGAAGAAATTTATTCATCAAAGACCCACAGAGCTGTGGGGAAAACACTGACGTCATGCAAAATGTACACATTAAAAAGGTTAAGAACAATGATTGTCGGGCATTAATTAGTTAGTTCTAAAACATGACAGTAACAATGCTGCATTATTCTCTCTCGCCTAGATGTGTCAAACGCAATTACTCTTGACAAGTATTTAGATACACGAAATATTTTCTACAACAGTCTTTAATAACGAAACCTGAGCTGGAAGCGATGCAGATAAGTAAGAGAGATAAAGGCGAGTGGCTATTTTTATAACCCTACGGTAAGACCAACAGTGCAAAAGTGCAGTAGGAGCATAATGTTAATGATTAACGATGATAACGTCTGGTGTTCTGTGTGCAGAGAACAATCCAGGCTGATTGAGAACTATGTTATAATGTTCAAAGGTTTTATTAAGGCCGCTCGGTTTATGTCATTGTTATCCACAGTTCCTATGACCGGCAGTGCATTACACTGAAAACTCATTTTTAAAATAAACCCTTGTGAAATGAAAGATGCAGGGTTGTTTGTCTTTCTGACGGCCCTTGCTTCCTCCCGCCCCGTCTCCGGTCTGACAGAACAATCAAAGCTGACACACAAAAATGTTTTCCTTCTAATACGGCTGCAGATCCGCGGAGAAGTTCTGCATCCTCTCCACCACGAAGAAGCAGAGCGTTCCGGTGAAGCCCAGGAGGACCATCAGCAGGAGCTGCCACATCAGCAGGAGGTAACCGCTGTAGAAGAACGCCACCGCTGCGAAAATAGACTGACGGAGGAAAATGGGTGTTATTTTGCTGCGATGAAAATGTTCTCCTCCGACACTGAACAGCTAACCCGACTTCACCGCTGCTTTGCGAACTACATATCTCAGCGGGGCAGCTCACTAAAGCCCTCCCCCAAACACTGATAGCCCAACGCCCTGATTTGGCTTCACACGCTGCTGAATCAAGATCTCCCTCATTAGATCAGTGATCACACTCATTGATCTTGTTTTTTTGGAGGCACAAGTGACCCTATGTGAACGTGAGAGTGGAGATGGGGAGGACATCCTGATTGGACTGAGCATGCGGACACGCCATGGAGGCAACTTGTCAATCACAAGATAGCCACGCCCTTTGAGACTACTTAACTCTGAATGGGACCATAGTCACTAAATAAACATCGTGCTGTATCGAAGAAGACTCGGAACGAATGACTGAAACCATAAACAAAAAATAAACAAATTCAAATGAAGAAATGATTCAAGTACAGTAGGCTAATTTTCTCATAAGCTTACATATAGTCAGACCTATTTATGCAACCAGTAGAGTCGCCCCCTGCTGGTCACTAAAAAGAATGCAGGTTTCAGGCACTTCCACACTGGCTTCACTTTTCATACCCATTCAGTGGTTTTAGCGTTAGCTTACCCTAACTAGCTGATCAAGTTCAGGCGACAAAACAGAAAGCTTATTGTCTAGAAAGTTCATTCCAGCCCTGACAAGTTATCTATCTGAGTGGACGGTATCTCATCACATGAATGCCTCACGAGGAGAACCAGGAAACCAAAAACTGTCAAATATAAATTTCTCCCTTTTTGTTGCTGATATTTTCCGAAAGGACAACACAGGACTCGAACAGATGTGTGAGCCGTAGCAGACAAAGAAAATACTATTCATTGTCAGTTGAACTTGAAAATACCCCAATTTCTAAGGTTTATTTCTTCTAAGAGTCCAATTTGGCCTCACAACAAAACAGGAGATTAAGCGGCGAATGCGACTCTTGTTCTTTTCCATTTTAATGGGGCTTCAGGTGAATTTATTTCACACCTGACGAGACAACATTTTAACCCAGCTTCGCTCGGCTCCGCTAACAACGTCTGAGAACTGGCAGCTCGGGATTACCTGGATGAATTTGAAGATGGCGAAAGCGGGCGTGCTTTGTTCAGCATAAACGTGGCCTAAAATGCTGTAGAGCTGCGTGTTGAAGCAGCTGTCCCCGAGTCCGAGCAAGAAGCTGCACAGCAGGGCGATGGACGCACTGAGAGACACAACGGAGATCTCGTTAAAGCGGAACGGAATCGTGACTAGCCTTCCACGCGTTCACTCCCCCTCGTTGCTGAGTTGTTACCTCGGCGTTAGATATGGATTCTTCAGGGTGTTGGTGTCAAAGACGACGGGGGCGTCGTTCGGGATGTTGAGGAAGATCAGGTAGAAGGCGACGAAATGGACGACCATTCCCAGGAACACCACAGAGGTCCGCCTGAAGCGACTGTTCTTGCAGATCAGTCCGAACAAGCCTCCGCCTGATGAGAAAGAACGTGGCTATGGATTCAGTTACCTCGAGTGAACTTCAGATCACCCGAACACACTCCGATCGAGGAGCTTCAACTCACCCAGGATTTCTCCAACGCCTACCACGATCCCAGAGATCCCAATCAAGCCTTTGGCTGCTTCTCCAAACTCTGAAGTCGCTCCGATGCACGTCCCGTACACTCCGCTGTAGAACGATAGCTCCAGGCCTGGAGAACAAGGAGTTCACGCTGCAGCTTCAAGCCCAACTGGAGGCTAACACACTTACAATATTAATGCGTTCTCCGTGCGACTTACCGCTGTACGCCATGCAGGGACTCAGGAGCAGTATGGTTTTATCCTTCATAAGTTGCAGGATGGTTTCTGAACAGGAGGAAACACAATAGACTCATTTGAATTGCTAATAAAATACCTTTTATATTCCAAACACTTACATACATCTGGATTGAGCGCTGATAAAAATGCAAAAGGCCTCATTACCCTCTGACAGTGCAGATAGAAGATGGGAAAATCTCAATAAGCCAAAAAGCCACATTTAAATGCAGGCGGAAAAAAAAAAAAAAAAACACCCAGGAGAGAATTTCACTCAGGCAGTTAGGGAAAGTTCAACTTTAAAGAAAAAAGAAAAAGAAACCCCAGCAGCCTGGTTGCCCTTCTTGACATGAATCGGTGTGCGTTTTTTTGATAAACCCGAAAACCTTTAAGGCAGGTGTACACAAGTTTACATGCGCACAAGATAGAAGCGAGACAGAGAGCGATCGGATCATCCCGACAACTCCGGGCTGCACTGACGGCAGGCGCGAGAGCAGCAGCAGTTTCCTGTTGACAAAGAGAGATATGATCTGAAATAAAAGTCGAGCACGGGCGGTTTCTCGTGTACTCGGTCGTAGTGCTACAAGAGTTTTTATCCAGGTCGAAAGCAATTTTCACTTGAAGAAGAACAAAACTGCCTGCTTGTTTCAGGCAGAGAGCGGCGAAGTGAGAACAACTACAGGTGACCTGCAGCATGCCAAACAACTGGGAGAGAAAAAAATGAATACAACACTCTTGATCTTGAGTGCCTTTTTCTGTCTTTTCTATATTGAATGTGAAAAACGTGTTCCTCAGATGACACGGATTTACACTCCGAGGGAAAAAAACACAAGCAGCAAAATCTGCACTTCGGTTCAGATTCAGATGTGATCCCAGAGGAGGAGCCCTGCCGACTGTGGTGATGCCTGAGACGTTTCGTCTAACACCACCGGCAGGTTTAGTGTTTCACACAAGATCCACAGGATGAGCTGACACAGAATCTTTGTCCTGGCATTCATGATCCTCACAGGCTGAACCCTGAAGACTTTAATGAGCACCACCATTAGCTGAAATGTCTCAAGAGCTGTTGGCTGGATCGCTCTCCATCACCCTCACATGTACTTTGTGTTTTGTGCTTATTGGCAAATGTTAACATGGTAAGATGCTAAGAAGCCTCTAGAATAGACGGAAGTCCATAAAGCTAATCGTCGAGCGGGAATCCAAAAAAGATGGGACGCTGTGTAAATGTAAATAAAAACAGAATTGCAACAATCTTTTAACTGAAGACGTTTCAATTTTTTTTTTTTAAGGTAAAGATGCTCTGTTAATGTGCACGATCCCTAATTATCAATTCATTTTCATAATCTAAAGCACAGCAGGCAGAGACAAACTGTCAAAAACGTTTTTTCACCTGCTCATGTTCTTACTCGCCTCTCAGCTCGGTACCATTCTGCATCCTAACGATACACTGTGACGTGTGTTTCCTGTCGACCCGCGGGCCAACCGTTACGTTTCAGATTTGGCCCTCCAAGGGAAAAAGTTTGGGCAACACCGCTTTATACAAACATGTGCTGCACTTTGCCCCACCTGAGGACTGAGCCTTTGGATGTCCCTCCAAATCGTTCTATCGCCTGTTGCCAATGTCGTTTTTGAAGCATTCCACAACTTTCCTAGTCTTTTTTCTGCCCCGTCTCAAATGCTAAATAAGCGTACATTAACAATATATAGAGAATACATAATATCTACGTAATTAACATTCAATATATTGTCTTGTGTTGTATTTGTACAGGATTGTATGTGTCGTTTCAACAATGATAAGCAAATTCTGTTTTATTTATATTTCACACAGTTCCAACGTTTTTGGGAATAGAGGTTTTATATTGTTTTAGCCGCAGTATACAAGGAAATCAACATACTTTTAACTTTCTGCCAAAAGGAAATAATACAATACACGTGCTAAGAAAACGGTGTCTTCTGAATTTCACTGATAGTTAAACTAAAATGTGTCCTGCTGTGACTTTACATAATTCTTTTTTTTTCCCCCATTGTCTTCCCAGCACTCAATTTATTTTAACTTCTCCCAGCTGAGAGCAGAACCCTCATTTACTCTCGTGCATTGCATCATGGGAGAACAATGTGCCACCGACGGCACGCTCGCAAATCGATTGTATTTAGTATGCGAGCTGTGTGGCCGGAGCATAATTCAATTTGTCACTTTTCCAGTGTGAACACAATGAAAAAAAAAATGTTTAAAAAAACCTTCTAAGAATGAGTATGGATTAGGGAGACACTATTAGCCTTGTTACTACCTGAGGTTAATTAGATAAACGAGCAAAAAAATAAGCAAATTCATGAGCAAAATTCCAAGTATTCCATCAGCGGAGCAGGTGATCCAAAAGCACTGATAAAAAGAAAACTTACGGAATTCCGACTTGGCATCCTGCACGGCGGTGTTCGCTCTGTGCTTGTACCTGAATAACAGAAAAACAAATCAATTTCAACTTCCTCAAAGCTGGAGTTAATCAATAGAAATACTCTGCGCACACAAACAATAATATCACTTCCTTCCAGGGAAGAGCAGGTGAAGTAATTTACAAATCAAAGAGACTTTAGCCGCATAAAAAGATCCCCGTGAATCCCAGCGCACTGTGGAAAAAGGCGGGTTTTTTGTTTTTTTTTCTCGGTAAATGACGGCTCCCTGCAGGTTTCCTTGTTATGCTGTTGGAATCATGCAGACAGTCAAACTCAGCCAATACGCAGGGATCAAATACCTGCGTCTCTGAGATACCACAACAGTTTGTAAACACAATCTGCTGCCAGAAAAACAGACAGAAACGGGCTGAGAGGGAAAGGATTGAGCAGTCTCACGAGATTGTGCATGATCTAATTTCAGTCTCATCACTCATTACTCCGTGTCTGTTACCGTCCTCACTGGCCCTGTCATTTTTCCAGGACTTTTATTCGGTCGCCTCTCATGCCAGCCATATCACCCGTGTTATTCCATCGTGCGATTTGGGCGGCTTAACGTCAGGGAAAAAAAAAAAAAACTGAAAGATGTCTGAAATAAAAGTTGAGGGTCTCTAACGGCTGTCACTCTCGCTGTCGACAGCTGCCCCCCCCCCC
>OMLP01030372.1:5821-63567 GCA_900302685.1 Spondyliosoma cantharus
AAAACACATTAAAGGTGCAATATGTAAAAAAAAAAAAATATATATATATATATATATATATTTTAAACAATCATAAATTAACTTAAATCATCAACAGAATGTGAACAGTGTTATGTTTAAGCCACTTTATAGGGCGATAAGAAAACACTAACACTCCTCCAGTGCTAGCTGTATCGCCGCTGGGCTTACTAGCTAACAGCAGCTACAGTTAGCAGCAGTTAGTGGCTACTCTGATGATATGCTGCCCCCTACTTGTTTGGAGTACACTACATACATATTGCAGCTTTAAAATAAATAACACGTTATTCAGAGCCACTTTAATATGTTAATATTTTGAAATACACTGCTTTATTTCAGATTTAGCTGGCTTGCTTCATGTATTTTCCCAAATCATAATATCCTTCCGTATGTATATATTAAGCATAGGTAAACAGTATTAAGATTTAGAATAGTCTAAAAGTGAAATTTCTCAACAGAATGAATGGTTAGCATATCACATTAGCATGCCTACTAACTCCTGCCCATCCGTTCATATTACTGTCTATCTATCTCAGTCAGTGGTTAGCTAAAAGGAGGTAGCTCTCTTGTCAACTTAAAACAGCTCAGTGATACTTCCATCATTGAAGAGTGACATTTCCTCAATTATTAACACACGGATGCACTCTGAATGACACACACTTCACCGATAGCCGGGGGAACAACTGTCAGCAGGTTGTGACGAGCTAACAGGCGGTGTATGACGATAACGCAGTTACCTACCTGCAGCAGGGCCCCGCCGGTCCGACACAGCGTCCGTAACATCGTTTAAATTAAGTTAAGCGATTGTATGGACAAGATTCAGCTTCGTAGACTGGACTAACTAAACTCTGCACTCATGTGTATGACCCTTGCCGATCAGGAAATGAAAGTTACATCACTGGTGCAACGGTGGAAAACTCCGGCGGGCTACAAAGACAAACGACTATGGTTCCGCTTGCAAAATAATAGTATCTACAGCAACTACTACTGCTGCTACTGTTGATATTTATCTTATTTTATTTTGTTTATGTATTTGGTGCCAAAACACTAAATACACATATTTCATTTTCAAATCAAACTTTTAACTTCCCCGCAATGGATGAATTGAGTGAAGGAGTGTGAAGAAGAACATAATAATTCGTATATTTTTCTATTTTCGTATATAATACGTAGTATTAGAAATAAGACACATTTAAAAAAATAAATAAATAAATAAATAAATGGTTGAATAAATCCGTCCAGACCGAATGTAATGACTCATTACATACACATGGTGGTGCTGTTGGCCCTGTTTCAGCCTTGGACCTTGAAGGCCAGTGTACAGTGTAGCTCCTCAGAAGGAAGAAGATCATACTCAATTTGATTAAATTCTAACTTCTTGAAGTTTGGGGTCCATGTGTTTATGGTGTGGCTGTTCAAGAACCACCTTCGTTGGGGGTAAAAGCCAAGGTTTGCTTAGTTGGTGCACGGAAAAACCAACTGAGGCAGAAGTCATGTTACAATGAAGACCAAAATAGATAGTGAACATCTGGGGATTAGACTTTACACAAATCTAAAGTGTCTCTTTTTTTCTCTTTGATTGTTGATTATCATAAAGTGGGCTGTTTTTCTGTAAATCTCCTTGTGATGATGGGGTTGGTACACCCTGACTTAACACTTCTCACAAAAACATAGTGGAGAAAATAAATAAATGCTATCAATATAAAAGAACTGTAAACTTGTAAATGAAAAAGGATTGAGAAATCGGTCGCCTTGCATGTGGCTGATACAATAGGAGAAGTCATTCACAGTAGCTTAAACATACATTATGTATGATAAAGCATATTTAATGATCTTATTATACAGCAACAGGTGAAGGAAATAACAGAAATAACAGCTATTTTAAGAAATAAGAATACAAACTCCTAAAACCAAATTTCTCTCTCACAAAAGTTACAGGTGTTTGGTTTGTAGAATCTGTGCGTCACCTGTTTCTTCCGCCAACCTGTCCCTCTCAGCGATTGGTTCGCCTCATTCAAGACGGCCCCGCCTACCTCCGCCCTCCTATATTCTCATTGGTTACGTCAGACGCCAGTGACAGGTGCCTCGACCCCGCCTCTCCCGCCTCTCTCTCTCTCGGTGCCCTCAGGTTGTTCTTCAGTCTGAAAAGCTGTGATGAGAGTTTCAATAATGGCGTGGCAGCAGCGGGGGGCTACCGCTCTCTGCCCATGTCTGGCACCAGAGAACCACCTGTAGACGTCGACTGGGAGCTTTTCAGCGGTTTGAAAAGTAATTTAACGGATGTTACTATGACACGAGACGGAGTAAATCTCCGCTGAGAGCCTGCTCTACAAACTGTGAAACTACTGGACTGTCGCTGGAAGCGCTTTGCCATGTCGCTACTGTGTGTCAGAGGTAGGTTTTACATTTATTTGTATTACTTTACACGGTTATAAAATTACATGAAGTGTTTAAATTCTACTTTTGTTGAATTTTCATCTAATAAAAGTCGGTGAAATCTGACAGAACCGGTTCTCTGGCAGGAGGCATCCCCCCCTCGGGGACTAACATTATCTGGGAAAAGTAGCTAGCAGATTTGTTTTGACGTGATTTTACGTTTGTAACACAACCCAGGACACAATAATCACTTTAAACGATATCTGTTTTTCTGGTTGTTTTCCTGACAAGGGTATGATGTGTTTACCGTTTTTAAGTTGAGCCCTCCATACCAGCTGTTTGAGCCGGACAGAACCACTGAGTTGTGGCTGTGTGTTGACTCTTAGATATCACATAAATAAATGTTTATACAGTGCTTTCTCTACCATTGTGGAAGTCTTAGGTGCATGTATTTGGTGCTGGTGGTTGGGGGGTTAGGGGTTTTATTATTATTATAAAATTATTATTACCATATGTGTGCAACAATTTGTAAAAGCTAGATCAGTTAATATAAACTTAAAGCTTAATAATAAAACCTGCTAAATAAGTCCACTGGGGACTACAGCTACAACCATTAGATGTGTCATTTAGTCAGTTTTGATGTGCTCCACATTGATTTTTACATTCATTTGGCCTAGTCGGTGCCCAAAATGGCTGCGCCTAAGCTTTATATTATAAGGAAAACCCTGGTGTAAATGAGTCAGTTCAGGATCAAACTGACTTATAGATTGTGAAACTCAAGGGTCATCTGATTTGGATTCACGACTAAATCATTTACAGCTCTTTTAATGAAACTGAAGTGAGGGAAGGGTATTTTAATTTGACTAGTTCAAAGTCTTTCATGAAAACTGACACCAGTACCCTGGTGCAGGGACCCAACTGGGATCTTGTTGAGGTTCCCCTGGGAACACATCATTGAATTCAGTGGATGCCTAAATGGCCGAGCTTTTACCATTTCCTCAATGTCAACCTTCCAACATTACGTTTTTTTCATTCACGTTAGAAAAAAATTATAATTGAAAAGGTAACAGTTATATGCCCATTTACAAAACAAAAATAACAAAAAAAAGCCTGTTATGGATCCAAATGATAATAACAATGTAATAGTAATTTTTCAAAGCAAAATTTGTCTTTTCTTTTTACTTTCAAGCCAAAACAAGACCAAAGCAAATCAGGCTGGAGTAGGTTGCCATAAAAAAAAAAGTTGGAGGACAAGCCTCGCCTGCCGCTCAAGCGTCCTTTACAGCTGCAAATCACATTATGCAATATGCTATTCCGTGACAACAACACTGATGCGCATCAATTTGGTCCAGTGATGCCAGGAGGGAAAAAAAAGAATAAAAAATCATGTGGCAAGCTCAAAACAGCTTCATTCCTTTTAACCACACATGTATGCACATCTGAAATGACTGAAGAGACACCCCTGCTCAATTTTTTTTTAAACTATGTTGCGAATAGATAGTACACAACAGGTATACACAAGATATCCCTGAACAGTTCTAAAAATCCCTTCATCTAGCGCCCCTATCTGATATATCCTGTTCTGTTTAAGTATTTCTTTCTGGTGGCTGTAACTAGTCTCTTTTATGCCTTCTGTGCATCACTGACATAACTTTATCTCTCCATCTTAACTGCATTGGGTTTGCTGCATTGGCTTGACTGACTGCATTTTTTGGAAAAAGAAAAAATGCAGTCAGGACTTCAAGCTTCATATCTCAACACAGACGGAGCTAATTCTGTTTAAATATCCTTCAGACACCTCGGCTTGTACATGTTTACACAGTTGAGCAAACATCTTCTGTCATGATCTGAATTTTCTTTAATGCCTTGATGCCTTGAGTAATGACTCTCACAATAACCCTCATCTCAAGATATACAGATATTCAGCAGGAGCATCAGCTTTCCCTAAAATCAGCCTGCTGTTTAGTCCTGCACATGTCTGCCAGTGTTTTTGTTTAACTTAAACTGCGTAGGTTGCTGGTTAATTTAGTCAATTTAATTTGATTTTAGAGCCAGTTAGCTAGTATGTAGCTAATATATTTGTTGTAATGAGGTTTGCAAGTTGTGTTCACTGCTTCTCAGGATTCATACAGATCACAGTATTCAGAGTTTTCCTCAGGAAAAGTCAGTGGGTGTGGTACGCAGTGCAGGGGTACATTTTCTCTCTGAATCAGACACATCCAGATGTTACAAGATGACTTGATTTGACTCCCCAGAGGTCCTCTGTCCAGGCCTCAAAGGTTCGGCGCCAAGTCCAATCTATGATGGGGCTTCAATGGGTGGACCGGCACGTCCCTTGGAAGCTAATCTGGATTGGGGAATTTGGAGGTCAGCTTGGGCTCCTTGCACTGTGACAGCGAGCATTGTCCTGTAAGGTGGATAGCTGCTGTTGCCAAGAGGGTTTTTGCTTGGTCTGCGATAGTGTTTGGGATGGTGGTGCCTGTGAGTTGGGATTTAAACGAAATGCTAGAACCCAAGGTTTCCCAGCAGAGATTGTGTGGCAACGAGATTATCAATGTTGCTGATCTTTTCACTTCCCCTTTAAGTGGTGCTGCTGATCATTGGATTGTGTCATTGCCACCTCACAAAAAGACACTGCCATGGTCAGTGTTGCGTTGAAGCAGGAAACATAGCAACTTTTGGATGTTTGGGGAACAAAAAATCCATAAGAAAATCATTTTAAACCTTTAAACCTAAAAATAAATTCATGGTATTTATCTGAACGATGAAAACAATGAGCCTTAGAAGCAAGTCGGCAATCGATACAGCAAGCTCAGAAAGAGAACGGCTCCTTGCAGGGAAAAGGTCACAAAGAGGCAAGTCAGTTTGCACCTGCTTACTTCAGAGAGTAAGTGCTCTGGCAATAAAGTGTCATTGTTCTAAATGAGATCTTTCACTTTAAAGCTTGGCCATAATTGATTACTGGTATAGCGAATGTAAGCTGGTATGAGTTAAGCAGCCCACAGATAACAGAGAAAAAGGGTGCTGGGCCGGGGGCAGCTTGATTAGCTGATTTTGTGAGTCATCCCTTGATAGCTCAGCTTGACAGTGTTGCTTATTTATTGCTAGTTGAGATGCTTCATTGCCATGGCAATGTCTTTACACAATAGATAAGTGGTTGCCCTGACAAGTGGACATGTGGGGGAGACTCCTGTTGCGCATCAGGACAGGGCTGAGTGGACACATGGCTCACATGGACCCCGTGAAGCTGCAGTGTTGGAGTTGTGCAGATGCTGTGTCAGACACGTGATCACGTTAGTGACAGAATACATGGTATTGATGCGATGAGAGTTGGGGAGGTTACAAACATTATTTGTCTTGGTTCGAAAGAGGTGGAATGAGGCAGGAAGTTAAGAGCCCACAGCTGTAAGAGGGAAGCTTTTGTGGTAACGGGTGGTCGTGGGTTTAATGGACTCATGGTGTACCGCAAGTTTCTGAGGGAAAAGGTTGCGGACGGAGTTGATGGCAATAGTTCCTTTTGTTATCCATCACCAAGTGTGTAATTCTGTGCATTAATGGAAGGCAGCTTACCATCAATGTTCTGCTAAGAATGGACAATTTCTCGTAGGTTTTTGTTGGAACATGACAAGATGGTGCTTGATATGACTGAAGGAGAAGCTCCTGGACCAAACTTAGGGAATTTCAAGATAAAGGCTTTTCTTAAAGATGTGTCTCCATGTTGTCACTCTAAATGATGATATTGGATCATGATCATTGACTGGACATATCAATCCAGATTGATGGATCGCTACACCCTTAAATACCACACCACTTCATGACATGAATCTAAGTCTTCTGTTCTCGTTGCTTTGACAGAGGGACCCCATAGTGACAAAAATAACACACTATGTGGAAAGCAATGCTTGTTTCAAGTGTTCTTCAGGTCTGAAGCTCTGCATGTTTTAGATTAGTTTCAAATGATGGGTTGTTATAAAGATCGTCCATTTTAATTGGAATCGGGTGTGGTGGGGCAGGGGGCCCTGAGGACCAGCATCAAAGAGCCATGAAAGTTAATCTTAATCTTAATCTAGTTTACATTATGTAATGCATTTTACAGACTCGATATTAGGTAATGATAATGGACAAAAGCAGCCAATCCATATATTTGTGAAGCTTTTCGTCACGGATTAATCAAATCACAGTGAAATTGTTTCACACTGGTGAATTGGCTCTATGCATCCTATGTTACTGCCGACTGAACAGGTGTCGATTTTGTTTCATGTACCATAGCGTCTTTAGTTCGCTGAGTCATCCATCAACATATTGTAAATTCAAATTTGTTTTACTCAGTCAGTAGTTTGTACTTTGTCACAGCACACACTCCGGTCATTCGAGTGTTAAGACCACAGTTATAAAAACAACATCACAATTACCGTTTGCTTGGAGCCTATTACTTGACCCTTTAGCTGCCTTAGTAGGTGAGGTGACTGT
The DNA here is from genome assembly GCA_900302685.1 of Spondyliosoma cantharus. Lineage (NCBI taxonomy): Eukaryota > Metazoa > Chordata > Actinopteri > Spariformes > Sparidae > Spondyliosoma > Spondyliosoma cantharus. Next base: position 12,686 of record OMLP01030372.1, read on the forward strand.
ACAAGAAAATGATAAAGAACGAGAAACAGAGGCCCCGCAGGACTAAAAACGACAGAACTGCAGGCTGAGCGTAGCGAGCAGCAGAGTAGTGGAATTATGAGGGAAAGAGAGATGGAGAGAGAGCGCTTAGAGATTGAGGGAGTAATCCCCTGGCCATCTGTTGCTCTCCCTCTCTCTCTCCCTCTCTCTCTTCCTCTTACACTGGCCCCACCTGACCAGATCCAACAGCCAGCACTAAGCGGAAGTGCACCACTGCCTTCAGCAGCAGTGGATTCTGGTGTCACTTCCTGTTCCTATTTTTCCTGCTTCTCTGGCTGACCCTCCTCTGATGATTTCCTTTTATTTTGGAACATCCACTCTTTTTGTTGGGGCTTTAAGGGCTCTGAATACCTCCTTTACTTTGTATGAAGGATTGGAACAGGGGATTTTCTGCCAAAGTTAAACATCTCAAATTGTATCATTTTTTTAACAAAATTGGAAGGCAGCTGTGGGTTAGCTTCTGTTGTCAATTTAAATTTGATTGAACCACACAAAATCCTGATGAAGGACCTCAGCAGACTTTTTTGACCATTAAGTACTGAATAAGAACTGAGGTTTGTTCTAGTTTGTTTTTTTCTGATCTACAACCCTTGTTGCATTGTTAGTCATGAATACAGTATACTTTATGCATACATACAAATGATAAATAATTCAAACAGCCCCAACAGCCTTTTGTTATTTGACAAATAATCTGTAAACAGATGCATATTTAATGCGAAACAAAAAAAAAGAAAATATATGTATCTTGATTCTTGCAAATGCCACACTTTTGATTAATGGTCCAGCCTTCTTAAAAGGTATATCTATATGCATATCGTAGCAAATAGATACCATGTGATACTTAAGTTGCTCAAATGTGAGAAAATCCATAGAGCCTAATTAAGCATTAGCTGAAGTGCACAAAAGCCAGTCGAGAGTTGATTGAAGTAGTCAGATGTAGGGCAGCAGTTTACTGTGGCATGAAAATTGACAATTATCATACTGTGTATATTTGTTTATTTACTATATTAAATTCTACCTGTCTTAGAAAAATATGTTAATATTAAATAAAAGTTTCATAATATATTTCATAATTTCATAATAACTGATAATAATTTTGAGAAAAATAAGATAAGATGGAACTGTATTAATTCCTTCAGGAAATTGTTGTGCCAGAGATTGCTGCAAAATTGTAGAGTACGATAGAAAAACCAGTAACAACCAGTAGCAGGGAGTAGGTTCCCCAGGTCAGGGTCACACACTGGGCCCATTTAGGACAATAAAGAGTGTTAAATGCTAGTGAAATATACAAAATATAAAGCAATTCAGGAGTTAAATGCAAAAAACAGTTAACTAGAAAACTAAAGACTAATCAAGAGTAAACAAAAAACGAACTAAAATAGAAAAAAGTAGTGGTAATTGAAAATAAAATTAGCAGGGATATTTGAGGTAATAGAAAATAAGTAAGAAATAATATTGCACCTGATATTCAACATAACAATGCAAATTGTGTTAAACGTAAGTTGTACCCTATACTGTAATACCCTGAAATTTTCTTAGATTTTTATCCTACCATGAAATACAGTTGCAAACCCCAGCCAGGTGGCTAACTAACAAATATGAAAATGGCTAAATCCTTCATTATACTGTACTGAAAAGATGCACCGTCAAAGTAAAAAAATCTAAATAAAGCTTTATGTGCTCTTATATGAATTTGTATTTGTCCCTCTGGTGGAGTAATGTCATTATCTGTGTGACTCCACAGTATGTTCGATGCAGCAGGAGAGGTTCAGGTGTTACTAATTACATTAATGACTCCATTCAAGTGTCCCAGTAAGTGAACCACAATGCACAACAGGCCCTTTTCACGGCAGACATTTTGACTTGTCAAAGCAGGAAAATCAAAGGGGAATTTTTTTTAACATTAATGATAGCTGCTTTGTAATTAGGTGAGCCAGTTCCAGGGTTCTGGTATAGTACACTCACTGACATAGCTTACTGGGACACTTAATAGAATGGAGCCATTGTTAACGTTATTAGTCACACCTGTGTTTCTCCAGCTTTGACAAGTCAAAATGTCTGTCTGCTGTTTTAATCTTAAAGCCTATTAATGAACTGATGTCGTTCGATACACATCTAAAGTTGAGCCATCAAAGGGTGCACCAGAATCAACTTGCGACCAAAACGTGCTCCTTGAAGAAACTTAAGCACACTGGTAAAAGAAAAAAGCAAGAAAACAAAGGTTAATAAAGGGTATCTTTGCAACTATCCCTTCAAAATAGTAAGCTAAATGGCCTCTAAAGCCATGGCGTGCCCTGGAGAGAAAATGATAAGCATCAGTTTCCACCATCATGGGCCATTGGGTTATGGCCGTCAGTTCTGTGTAACACAGCCCTAAATAACATCATGCAAATTAGTACAAAAGGCCACTGTGCCAGCTCATTTGCTCCTGTGGAAAAAAACCTCAGTGGAAAGCCAAAAAGTCACACTGCTGCTTTCTCTCCACTTTTCCACTGCTCCCTTTCCGCCCACAGAGAGGTATGTGCAAGACAGGAAACACTTTGGAAGTAGTGACAAGTTTTTTCTTTTTTTTCTCCCTTTATGATAACAAAGTTTTTTTCCCTGCATTGTCATCCTGAATGACAACACCAGTTTTCCTGAATTGTACTCCTTGATTTTTGTGGTTAAAATTGTTGTGGTTTAATTCAGATGATCAAGAGTGAGGTTTCAGACAGAATGGAAAACAAATTAATTCTCCAGTGTAGAGGGAAGATAGGGATGTTCCATGAAAATATGAGAGCGTCATTTGTGCCTTCATCATCCCGTCCTGCCCATCTGCCATCTCAGGCTCCAGAGGTTTAGTAGGTTACATGCCTGGACACATAACCCTACCACAGCAATCACAATTAATCCCCTCCAAAGCGCTTCACAATCCTATAAACATTATTGTATGGATGCATCAAGGGGCTAGAGATGATAGATCTAAAAATAAACCAAAACACTCCAGCATTCACCCCCCTGCCCCTTAATTATGTTTTGTTGAGGTTTTAGGAAATGGCTGCTGGTGCCAGACATATTCATTTATTTATTTATTTATTTATTTATTCATCTTAATACCCATCTGCCCCAGTCCACTTTTGCCATTGTTTTTCCTGTTTATTTACCAGCTGTTGTGTTTTGTGATACAGCTGTCTAGGCTTATGCTTCTTGATTATATTAAAGTTTGTATTCTGCTGTCAAATAAAAGTTATTTTTTGTCATCTCATATAAATTGTTTATATCATATATTTATATGTGATATATGTATCACAAATATGCCATTACACAGGCTATAATTTTAAGTATTACTTTGGTGTACCTGAGCTGTCGTGTGAGTATGAACTTCCCGAAGCCATTCTGAGGGAAGATAATAATATTTACACGTGAAAACAACAAAAGTAAACTCGATGTAGAATAAAGATGGTCAGTAAAATCGAATTATTACATTTCTAAGCTCTAAGGGAGGTCAGGATTATTGTTCCAGGGGTTTTCTCTTTGCATAAGAATGGATTGTGTATCAGGAGATTAAAGATTTGTTTTTCAGTGTCAACGTAGTCAACGTAAGAAAGAAAGAAAGTAATATGGAAATGGGATTACGCAATTTGTGAGTTTTCATACTCAACAGTCGGGCAAGGTGACACAATTTTGTTTTTTTAATAACATTTTGACCCACCAAAACAAACAGCTCATCTGTTTTGATCGTGTTGCACATGTAGTGTTCCTGCTCTCGTGGTCGACAACATGAGGCTGCTGTGTTCGTGTGATTCAGCCATCACGAGTCATCAACCCGTGGCTCTCTATCTGCATATAAATGAATTTGTCAGGCTTCAATAACATGAGATCCTGTCCATTCTTCATTACTCATGCCTTGATATGTTTCCATGTCAGACTTGTTTTTCCGTACTGGTCCAACTGTGTACTTAACATGTTATTTGACTGTTTATTTTCATTGTCTTATTAAGTCCAGCTGATAAAATATTTTGTATTTCAGTACATTCCAAATACAATGACTTAAATATAGGTTATGGTCAAACTAATATGTTTTTTGTTTGTTTTGTGTTACAGTGAAAAAAGCCAAACTTCAAGGACCTCCAGGTGAGTACTGTTATATTCATATATATTTATATTAACAGCGACATCTGAAAACCAAATGTTAACCACAAACATGTAAAGAGCACACATGTGACCTGAAAACATGTTCGTAACTATCACTTATCATTAATCACTTACGAAAATGACAAATTTGACATTTTATTTTGACATGGGTGACAATGGGTGGCGACATAAAAATCACGAAATAAAGTAATCAGTACTTACTTGCTAAATTAGTATATAATACCTGTTTTTAATAATGCACAGCAGCAGAAAGAAAGATGTGTTTCAGCCCAAGGTCGTCTTCAGTGTTGCTGTGAAACTCCTAGGTCTTCGTCAGCAGAGGGGCTGAAATGCATCACTTTCTTTCAGCAGCTGTGCATCATTGAAAAAATATTATATACTTATTTGAAAAAAGCCGACAACTTCATTTGTTATGTTCTCTCCACACGTGCAAATTCTAAATGGCATATGTAGAAGCCAATCACTTGTGAATGTATGTAATTCACATGTGAATGTATGTAATTCACATGTGAAAAATGTAAATTTCACATGTGACATTGTAAAAATATAGTGTATTTATTCAGTCTGATCACTCTACCAACATCCAAATGTTTCACAAGTTTACCACACTGCCACAGTCCTCATTGCATTTTGAAGAACAGGAGGCCACAGAGGCCGCAGATCATGTTCTCATTTTCTTCATAATTTGGAGCATATTCTATGGCTCCTATAGGACTTTTAGTCAAAATTTTAAGATATATGTTTAATGACATCATTTGTGATCACCATCTACTTCTCTCTCATCCGGTGTTTTGAAAAGTCAGCGCAAGCACTCATCTTCTCATGTAGGTTAATCAGCCAAATTCTGGCAAGTCACTGAAAGCTAGGGTTGATTTTACATTATGTAATCTTGTGTCCTTCCATGCCAGACCGTGCTCAGGTGAGCTTAGATCGGTGGCCGCTAAGTCTAAATCCCCACCTCCTCCACCTAAACAAATCCCTCTAGTGTTCAGGCTCACGCCTCCCTTTAAGCCTTGTGACGTTTCTGGCATGAGCAGGCAGCAGTCATGGGCAGAAAGTCACTCCAGCTTTGGATCTGCAGGTGACATTTTACTTTCAATCTCAGTACCTCAACTGACCCTGTGTTCGTTGAGGATAATTGCTAAAGTTAATTATCCAGAAAGTCTCTGCATTTGTTCAGCATGTATTATTCTTAGTCCATCCCCTTTACCTTTGGTATTTTTTTTAAGTGTCTGCATTGTGTCACAAGCAGCTCTGTTGCACTAAGATATTGGTTTTAGATTGTTGGCCTATGCTGTCTGTCTGTGCCCTGCTCCCTCCCCTGGCCCACAACACATGTGACACCTGTCCCAGAGCAAACATCAGGGATAATACAGTTAAGCCAGTCGTCTCCCTCAGATGAAATGTAAACATTAGTCATTCTTGGGCTACCTTGTTTCAGTGCTGTTATTTTAACATTTGTCAGAGCATTTCTTTTTTAATGGCTGAAGAATAACCTGCTACATTATATCAAATCAATTTTATTTATATAGCCTAAAATCACAATCACATTGCCTCTGGGCTTTAAATCTCTGTACAGTGAACGACACCCTCTGTTCTTAGACCCTCAATTTGAGTGAGGAAAAACTTGCCATATTGGCATCGACATCATAAGGTGTTGTCAGGTAATGGTTGTTTGCAGCTCACTGCAGAAATCAGCAGGATCTGAAATCTTTTTTTTTTTTTTAACTTTACAATCATCTGCTGTTTTGTTTAACAACTTTTACCATATCATCATTTTCATCCATATTGTGAATATTCTTATTAATATTGTGACATTGATATTTCAGACCCATTAGTAGCTACCTGCTCAGTCAGGTCTTTCTCGGAAGCTACAATTTCCTCTTCCTAATATAACAGGTGTGCCAAACACCTGAGGCAACATCAGTTTTGCTAACAAACCTCTGCAAAATAAAGAAAAGGGGAAAAAAATGTTTGGCGTGATGAAAACTTTCGATAATGATATTGAATTTGATCCTTAATTTAATCGTATTACATTAAAATAATCGACACGTGTTTTGTCTCAAAATTGTATTGTTCTCACATTTTTTACTGGCATTTTTTTCTGCACGATTTATGGTTGCAGAGCCAACAAACGAAACAAGTGTTTCTGTTCTTTAGGTAGGGCTGGGTACTGAACTTCAATACTGTTAATGGCACCAAACAAAATGCTCCGATAAAATGCCTCGAGATTCGTAACATATTTTGATATCCAAGGAGTAAATCTCATTAGGGTCAGTGAGCCAGTAAGCATACAGGTAGCTCAGATACTGATAGATGCTAATGTTGTATTTTGAGTTTGCATAGATGTAAAACATATCTAAGATGAGATAAAGAGCTTGGAAAAAATATTGTTCAAGTACTGGTATTGAAGTCAAAGTACTGGTACTGGTTCTGTTACCAAAACATTTTGAATCATACCCAGTCCTATCCTCGGGCCATTTTATGCCTGCAGATGACAGCTTTGCTACAACGGGCCTGTGGGTACTGAAATTGCTTATTGTCTTGTTATGCTGCCAGTTCAATCGATCGTGCATCAAAGCTGCATATTCTGCCATGCATATCTGCACTTAATCTTCATTTTAGGCATGTTAGGTCAGATTCCAGACATTTGATGTCATATTTTGGCCCTTATGTCACCATACATATGAATTCTGGGAAGGCACAGCCTCTGTTAGTAACTGTGTTAGGGTGACAGAGTTTAAAAGCCTTTTTTGAGGAGAGATGCAGCCATGAAAGCTCTGACAGAGTCCAGTTGCCTACGATACAGCACTTTAATTACCATGACCTAGATGACTGAAAACCTTAGTCAACTTGTCATAAAGTTGACCCTAACTTGCTCTGCAGAAGGAGACATGTGATTTATTGGAAGAGCCTTCAAAGTTTACAGAAGGCTGGTCTGGGATGTGTGTTTGCATAGTACTTTCACCACACCTTCAGACAGATATCTCTTAGGCATTACTTTGGAACTATTGTTAAGTTGTTTGTGGAGAACACTGTAGACTGTCACTGTTGACATTATGTTCAGTTCAGAGCTCTTTGTAATGTACGTTGAAAAGCTTCTCATGAGGTGGTCGCAGCTCAATAGATTTATTTCTTCTGTTGCATGCAATATTGATGAGCGGAATGAATTTGAAATGTCAGCCTTCCAACTGCCTGAGTTTCCCTGACTAATTTATTGAAAAAACTCATCATCGATCAATAATGGATGAAGACACTTGACTGAGGGGCTCGGGGATGAGTGGGTGGTTCACAGCCAGGAGCAGTGAGGACTTTTTTCAAAACATGGACAGGACACGTAGCTGACGTCCTCCCACGATTCACCTCAACCAATCCCTACTCTCAACACCACAAACTGGTGTGCTTGGTGTGCTTTCACTATGTCAGTGTGCGTGCAACTGTGTGTGTTTGTGTGTCTTCTGTTCCCTGGCCAGGATATTGACAGGGCCGATAATATTAGTCAATGTTGCATTATCATGACTATATTAGTATGTATGTCACACGCACAAACATAAAAAATAGGATTCTCAGGGACAGAATTTGCAGTTGTATGAGCTGCATTTGAGGCCGACTAATTAAATTTGAGAGACAAATGTCATTTTGACATAATTGAAGGACAGTTTTTTGATTATGGTCCTTTTATACATTTTTGTTAATAAAGCATTGTGACCAAGATATCAGCTGATACAGTACATCAGCCTGACTGATTTTCAATCTTGTGATGTACTGTATTTTTGACTTTCATGTTTTACACTAGGCTTGGAGTATTTGGCGTTACCAATGTTACACAGTGTTTGGTCATACACCGATTACATTACCTGCACCCCGCCTGTCAATAAATTGCAATAGATGGTTGTTTTGCTGCATTTTGATGAATGATAAACTGACTGAACACATTGCATTTCCTGTGTCTCGCCTACTTCGTAATAAAAGTCAATTCGTTTTTCACCAGTTAAATGCATTGTGCTGATGCTTAATGTAAAGCTGCAGCAGTAGGAAATATTTGGTGTTCATTAGCAGTAAACTAATATAGTGTTCTACAGACAGTGAGTCTTTCCTTGTAAAAAAGCCCAGCATAATCATTAACATCAGTGTTGTCACAAGCTAATTAGCCCATGGGAAGATGTTGTCATCGCAGCCACCCTCATTATACACAATTATAGCATTTCCTGGGAAGTTTGTTGTTTTAGAAAGTTCCTAGTATTATTTAATTAAACGTGTATGCCCACCATCAATAAAACGACCCCTATTGCAACTCTATATAGATGAAACTTTGCCATTGCCAAATTTGTTACTGTTAGTTGAAATATCAATATTGGTATCGTCCTGATAAATCCAGTATAGGTGCGACTTCAGCGTGCAGGCATATAATTTGTGTTTTTCCTGGCAGCTATTGCTGCTTCCTCCTCAACATCCCAGGTTCTATCAGCCATAGTGAACAGCACCTGCTGTAAAAGGCCCACAAAGACTAAGTGGCTCTTATCTAATCCATACATCCTCTTCCCTTATCTCATCTTCTTCTATTCACGGGAGCTGGCCCAAATGTGGCACAAGGCGGCATGGACTATCTAATTAGGGAATGGCTTGAGCACCCCCCAGGCTCCTTTTGTAATAAAACCTGTGTTTTGTTGTTACTGTCCTCTCGAGACACTAATGAGATCTGTGTCCTGTCACTTGTGCTTGTGGGATGGACGATGCTTTCAAGCAGCGTAAGGTCATGGGGGATCACTGGGTGCTTTTAGTCCAGCTTTATGTCCTGGGGCCTGATTTAATCTTTATTTACATTGTGCGTCAGTGGAATGTAAGAATCCAACTGTGTCAACTGTATGTTGTCTCATTGTGTCAAGAGTTGCTTTTACTTATCTGGCTGCTGCGTTAACGGCTATGTGCAGAGTAAATGTTTCAGTATGTAGCCGGGGTAACCAGGAAAATCTTTGTTTTGCATGGTCAGGTGATCAGTCTATGAAGGAGCAGCTGATGCTTTGCTTGTATTTCCCATACACTAAACCGCGTATGTGTGTGTGTGCTTTATGTGGGTCGCGGAGGCCAACGTGGTTTCATTTTCACAGTGTTGGTTTCAAAAAGGGCTAACTAATTTTTTTTTTTGTGTGCCTTCTGTTATATTTTGGTTTCAATTGTCTTATACCATCAGATACATATACTATAACTACAGTATACTTTGTTACTGTTCTTTGTACCCTGGAGCTGAAATGAATCTATCATTAGTTAATCATTTTAGTTCCAGCTTTTCACTTAAGTGGATTGGCTGCTTTTCTTGGTGTTAGGCCATGAAGAGGCCTCCGTGGATTGGACTTGTTCTGGGTTGCCCATGGATTCTTGATCTGATTGGGATCTGAGGAACATGGGGCAAGGTTGATGCCATGAGCTCTGTCATTTTTTTCACACCATTCCTGAGCAGTTGCTGTAGTGTGTCACGCAGGGCTGCACAATTAATGGCAAAATGGTTCAAATTGCAATATGACTAAGTGCAATATCCAAATTGCAAAAACTGCTATTATTTCTACAAAGGTAGAATGTGTCACATAACAGTGTTTTAATGAAATGTTGTAGTGCCACAGAGATGCTCTGGCCTACAAAGCTTGTTCTACAAATGTAAAAAAATATGTTTATTTGGCAGATCATGATTTTACTAGTTTTCAAATGACAATGAAAACTGTGATGTAAACTATAGTCATCCATAATAATCAAGAATTGCAATATCTATCAAAATAGTTGCAATATCACTTATACTAAGGTGGGTGGTGCGTAGTATAAAGTGCCATCTACTTGAATACAAGGACCCATGGTTTTCCAGCAGAACATTTGACTGTAATGAGATGGTCTTATCCTCTTGCAAGTGGCTTTAATGTTTTGGCTTATCAGTGTAAAAGCCTTACAGTAAATCCTGCTTTCATGAAGGCTAAAATGTTAAAAATGGATTGAGAGAGAGATTGATTCATCTTAGGGTTCTCTTTAGGGGATGTAGTCATTGAATTCTATTGTGTGATACAAAGAGTGTTTTATAATATTTAGGCTACCCTCAGTATTATAAATTATAAGGAAGTTTTACTAATACCAATGTACCTGCCCCTCTTAATATCTCTGAATGAATTAGACCTGTGTTTTCCAATCCTGATCCTAATGCCCACCTACCCTGCATGTTTTAAATTTTTACCTGCTCCAACACACCTATTTCAAATGAAAGAGCATTATCAGGATTCAGCAGAGCTTGATGATGAGCTGATCATTTGAATCAGCTGTGTTGGTGCAGAAAAACATCCCAAAAGTGCAGGGCATCCCCAGGAACTGATTAAAAAACACTGAATTTAAACACTGACAATTGGGAAGTATTACTACGACAATGTAATGAATTATTTTGATAAATCATGTAATCAGACATCCTCATGTGGTTATTTCATCTATTCACACATTCAGATTAAATGTCTAAAAAATGTAATAATCAAATAATTGATATCACATTATAAAGTGATCCATATGCCCAGTTCTTTTTATCATGCAGCCCATACTCAAGATCAGCATTTCAATCTGTTCCTCCAGCTGCTCAAGTGGGGGGTCGGATTTATGCCAAGTCACAGGAAAGACCACCGTCGGTGCAGGGCTAGTAACTATCACAGTGACAGCGAGCACATCAGCAGGCACGTGTTGACGCTCCCTACTGAGGGAAATGAAAAGTGGTTGTTGTGTCACGGGCTGTCTAATCCCCTTCTGACCCCCCACCTCACCCATCAAACTGCCCTGTACTGACAGCTGGTGCAGACGGTCTCTGTAGCTCAACTGTCCGGTACTACTGGCTGAAAGGAGGCTGACTGAGATCACTGGGTGTGAAAGTTGTCTGCATAGACAGACAGATTGACGGACTGACATACTTGAACCAATCTACTACTAATTTCAAATGAGTTCCAGCAGTGATTATTTACTACGAAAATATGCCAGCTGTCATTGGCTTTGATGTAGATCACACTGTTTGCAAAGGCTGCCTTCTCTTTTTACCCAACTAATATCTAGATAAAAACTAGCTAGTCTTGATGGTATCGGGGCTGACAGAGACCTTTTCTGCAGTCGCAACAGGTCAGGAGGGACTTCCACATCATTTGATCATCAGCGGAGGTTCTTCCTACAGTTTTGAGCTGTGACTCAGTGCTGGAGAGCAATAACAGTCAGTTGGATCCTGTACTTGTATGTCCTGTGTTGGGTTGGCTCTCTTTGGAGATTATCAGGGTCAGTTTGCTGCTCTGCCTTGGCCTGACCTTGCTTGGCTTGGCTTGGCATCATGGTGGGGCGGAGTTTTATCTACTTTCACTCTCACTCGAGCTCCTGATGTCTTTTTTCACCCATGCAATGTGACTTGGTTGGTATTACTTGTATCAGTTTGAACATCTGAGCTACTGTCTGTCTGTTTTATGAGCGTTACTTTTCATAATGCTGGTGTATTTGGACCCTGCAGGTTGTTGCAGATATGTTTGTGCAGCATTAATCTTCTTAACCATTCATTTACTCTTTTTAGAGTAGTCATACATAATTATGTCTTTAATACAAGCTCTTACAAATGCTCTCAGTGTTTTGCTACCACCTCGGTGGACCAATTGAAACTATAACTATAATTTTCCTTTTTCCTTTGTTTCAGACAAGTTCAACACCTACGTTACGTTGAAGGTGCAGAATGTCAAAAGCACAACTATTACTGTGCGGGGGGACCAACCATGCTGGGAACAGGATTTCATGTTGTAAGTTATTAAACACAGAAACACTGGGGTCATGCTTCACGATTTAATTAACTATTTCTATTTGATTTACTTTATCATTTACCGTAGTCGGTGATTTAAGTCTGTAGTGGACCTCACATTTAACCAGCTTTTTTAACATCAGTAATGGATGTTCATTTTTTATGAAGCAACATTTGAACAGGAAGACAGAGAGAATGAATTTCAATGACAATTATGTCATTTGTAATTTAAATTTGTACCTTGGTAGAATAATAACAATACATTTATCCGGCTAGTATTTTGGATGCTAACTATCAAGGTTAGCAATGCTTAATCTAGTTGGCTAATTGTGCATATCCCTACTTCACACTATACTAGACGGTAAATGAAAACAATTGGTATGCTCAACTTGTTTTCTTTATGCTTTGTGTCCTGTATTACCATGAAAACCATTCCTAAAAGATACCTTGCCGCACTGAGAGCACAAGGTTGTAGTTGTTTGGTGAAATTGAACAGCCATAATATAATGCCCTTCACAAGCCATTTGTGGATGTTTATCTTAAAAATCAAAAAAACAAAAAAAACAATGAGAAACTGTATTTGTGGTGTCAAAGCTCTTTCAGAAAGGTACACTTCAAAACAGGTCAAAAAAAGAAAAGGTACAGGAGCTCTGAAACCCGATATGAGCTGTATTTTGTGTAAGTTTTTTTTGTGTCTGTTTTTTTAGGACATGCAACTCTTTCTAGGAAAATATCCTGATAACCAGCTGCTGTTCATTTCCTCCTCGTAATTCATTTGTTTAATTTCCTCATTTTACTTTCCCTGTGAAAGGTATCTATGGTGACGAGAGAGGCTGCACGTTGTTGCATGTGTGTCATTGTTTGTCTTTTGTGAACTCCCTCATTGCAACTGTGTTTGTTTTTCCTGACCTTCATCCTTCTACTGTCCATTAATGATGTGTTGGCTAGGTCTTATTCAACATAAAACATCAGCATTTCCAGCAAATGCTGAGCACCACCTGTTAAAACAAGATATGTTCGGTTAATGCTCGGAGATGTATTCAAATTTTCCGAACAGCAGCTGACTTGCAGCTTATGTTGCTGGGTTTTTAGATTGCTTGAAAGATTTTCAAGTTAATTAGGTCCAGTTTGGCATTTTCGGAAATATGTATATTCCCTTTCTTTCTTAGAGATACATGAGATTATTGAACCACCCTCTTGTCTTTACAGCAAATAGGAAGCTACCTCCAGCAGCTGATTAGCTTATCTCAGCACAGACTGAAATCAACTGGAAATGGCTCGTTCAAAAGTTCAATAATCTCCCTACCAGCACTAAAACTTAAAATATATACTGTTTTAAATCATACGCTTAAGTGTAATCTGTATCAAAAAGTGTAGAAAGTATAAGTTGTGCTTTTTTTGGTGGGCCAAAATTGACAGAAGCAGGGACTGCTGTCAGTCCGGCATAAAGCAACAACACATAACAACAGTTTACAAACCAATGTGTGATAATGTGTTAATGTAAAGTGATGCGCCTAGGCAAAATGTTTTACTTTTACAGCTAGACCATACAGATACAATAGTGGTATCAATCAATCCTCTCGTATAATTCTATGTAAGAAAGCAACAACAACAACAAAAGTATTTCCCAAAATATTGGGAATAATTTAAAAATCCACCTCCACAATCATTAAGTGATTTAAAAGAACAAAAAATGTTCAGCTGTTATTAAAATACTTCTGGTCAATGTTTTTGTATCCACTGTGTATCTACCTGGTTGCTTTAGCACTGAAATTAGTCATGTTTGTTTGCAGTACCATAAGAGTCTCTGATGAAGCTTAATGCTTTTCTGAATAGCTTTTGGTGTTTTGTTTATGTGATGTGGAAGTATAAATTGATCAGGGAGAAACCTGCCACATCTTGCAGTGAGTGCATATGTGGCCCTTTGCAAGTCAATTCCAGTCAAAGAGCTAAAGTAGTCTTACAGTCTTAGTTTATTTGCGCTTTAATAAAAATTAAGGAATGAAACAATGATAAAATCAAACTCAATTCTACTTGATACAATAACTCTAAACAGCATCCTAAACAACAGATGTCTCACGGTTAAAATTAGCAACAGTTTGATTTAAATCCCTTGCCAGATTTCATTCTGTGCCATTTTGAATGAGCACACAATTTAGAAAGCTCGTGTCTCTGCACCTGGACACCCTTGGCACTCACCGCTCCCCTCTCGCACTTCTCTCAATTAGCAGCTCTCTTTGATGATCTTTTCTCTAATCTTCCTTTTGTTTGGCCTGTCGATAGTTGTAAACTGCCACAAATGAGAATATGCAAATGGTCTTGTCATGGTCTCCTTTCAAATTTGATATGCTATTTTATTGCTGTCATCAAGCTGTTTTTGAGCCCTTTGAATAGCACGTTGAATGACAAAACAAGGGCTGAATGGATTATGACAGCTAATACACAACGAAAAAGAGGAAGTGGCCTTTGTTATCAGTCAGTTGTAGGGCCTGCCGGTAATTATGTAGAAATTTCTGGTTCATTGAGTGTGAACTGGATGACATACTGGAAAGTTTCCTGGCCTTTTTTTAAATTCTGATAGCAAAGGTTCAAACTATACAGCCCCGTGTTTTATCCACTGACATTTCCCATGAAGTTTATCAGGAAATGTTTTTTGTTTTTTTTTGTTAAAGCATTGCATTACTTTATACCTAAATTCCATTTTTGTCCTCAGTGAGATCAACCGGCTGGACCTCGGCCTCATTGTCGAGGTGTGGAACAAAGGCCTCATCTGGGACACCATGGTGGGGACAACTTGGATTCCTTTAAAGAGTGTCCAACAATCGGAGGAGGTGAGAACATGCACCAACACACGTCATATAGCCCTAGAAAAATAGATAGACTTAAGGGTCGAATTGTTTACCAAGTTAAATATTAATATAAGTATCTTTCTGCAGGAGGGCTCAGGTGACTGGGTCTTTCTGGACGCAGAGGTCCTGATGAAGGCAGATGAGATATATGGCACTAAGAACCCAACACCCCATCGAGTCCTTCTCGATACTCGCTTCGAGCTGCCTTTTGGTGAGATATCAGAGTTACCCACCCCATTTTTTCCCTTGTTAAACTTCCATAATAAAGCGATGAAACAAAAGTTCAGGCGCTTATGTAAGACATTTCTCAGCGCTGTTGTCTCAAATACCCGCTCTGACTACAGTGCGTGCATTAGTGATGTAGAGAGTACGTTAGTAAATCCGGTTTCCTCGGGGCAAATCAAACCTTGATCCACTGAGTTACACAAAGGCCACACATGTTTCCTGCTGAAATGTCAGCAGTCTGTTTCTGAGGCTACACCATCCAGCCCGGGGCACTGTGTAACTGATTGATGACGTCTTCATGTCCTGTGGCCTTATGTAAGCATAACTTCCATTGATCTGTGTTGTCAGCTTGAATAGAACAACATATTCTACCTGGGTATAATATAAGGACACATTTTTATGAATACATAACATTATCTCAATGTATGAAGGACACTTAATGTCAACAACTAATGGCTAGAAACGGGACACTCTTAGATAATCATCTTGGAAATTTGTCTTAGTCTTGAATGTCCTTTATCTGGTTCCGCTGGGGATGAGGCATTTCTGTCCTGCATTAATTGGGGGCACTGACTCATCAATAGCATGCTCTCCTTTATTAACTTACATTCAAAAATATAATTTTGTTTTAGCAGATTGTTCCATTGTGGCCGACAGGATTAAGCGACCATTAAGAGAACTTTTATGAACTGCATATTGCTAACATGAGGTATAAGAGTTTTGTGCCATTACCCTTTTATTCACGGTTTTCTGGAATCATCCACAGCAGCCTTTGCATATATTTAAATGAAGTTGCATAGATTATTTTTTCTCCTCACCACTTTGGGACAGAGGAAGTCCACAACACGCTGACAGATACCTAACCGATATATGTTATTGTCTTCTAAAGTCTGAATATATTAAGACATCCTGCAGCACTGGTATTGATTTGGATTGTGTCTCTGTCCACTTTCTACACCGGCTAGTCTTTAACTTCCCTGTCTGCTGTTGACAGCGAAGAGCTTTCTGGCTGAAAACAGCTGCCTGCTGTTGGAACCATAGTTGACGAGGGCATTGAGACCAAACACTTGAAGATGCAAGATGTGGGAATTAGCCACCTCCAAACCAATAGAGGGCAGCACATCAGAGTACAGCTAACTGCTGCTATCTGTAGTTGCCATTAGGTAGTTAGCTCAGTAAGCTGTGCAGCTAGCGATCTGGGCTGGCTCAGAGCAGAGGTAGAGTGTTGTTTACAATGCGAGCACAGTATCTATGGACCTTGACAGGCTGGGATATCTTTGCAACAATTCATAGACATCATACCAATCAAAACAATTATTTTTTCACACTTATAATTTAAT
Organism: Spondyliosoma cantharus; assembly: GCA_900302685.1. Lineage (NCBI taxonomy): Eukaryota > Metazoa > Chordata > Actinopteri > Spariformes > Sparidae > Spondyliosoma > Spondyliosoma cantharus. The sequence goes on from OMLP01030372.1 coordinate 29,056, forward strand.
TTTTTTGTATGTGGTGAACTAAAATTTAAATGAAAGATACATTTACATATAACACAATATGCCTTTAAACAGTGCACTAAAGAGGCTTAAAGCTAACTAGTTCAGTAATAGTCAATAATATTTATTGTTTATCCAAAATATTGATCAGAAGAGTTGTAATGTTGTCAAAAGTGAATATCTCAACCAGCTCACATCTCTTTCATTGATCATCCAGTATGTTAGGCCCTAGAAATTGGTTGATTAATATCATTTAAAGATGTCCACATTGATGATTAACAGTATGAGTTACTCATGCAATGTATTTAATGCAATTAATTTATCCCAAGGGACAATACAATGCTCTTCAAGATTGGAGGGTGTAATGTCCCCTGTGCTCTTCTTGTAGTTCTAGCTCCATTGCCAGCGCTGCATATACAGTTGGGCTCAAGCTTTGCGATCAAAAGGCATCAAAGTTAAAGCAGGGTGTCTGTCCACTGAGTGGGAGACAGCATCTGTTTTAAAAGGAGACCTTTCAAGGTTGCAGGGGGCCATCGTGATTCTCTGTGCCACCAGAGCCATTCATTAAAGCTGTGGTTCGGTGTGTCTTTGAAGCCCTGGCCTTTGTGTGTGTGGCCTTTAATGTGCATCTGTCAACAGAGCAGCACACATCCCCCTGGAAACTGGGGATGGTGAGGGTGATCTGACACTTACTTCAATTAATACATGAATTCAAAGAAATCATGTATTTCTTTATATGGCACATAGCACAACTAAATAATGACAAGTATTTTATCTACATGAGAAGAAACGAGAAGAAATATTACATAACACGTCCAAACAATGTTAAACTAACAATACACTCAACAATACAGTAAGTAAAGCACTAAAACACTAGAAACAAGTTAAAGGTGCAATATCTCAGAATTGGCCACGTGTTGAATTCATACTCCAAACCAATAGGTGGCGGCATATCACAGAGTAACCTAAGTCCTGCTGACTGTTAATTACGAAGTTAGTTTGGTTAACCTTGATTGGCTAGGGCTAGCTGGTTACCATGCTATCTTAAGTAGATATTTCACAACAACACATGACATCAAAACAATTTCTTTACATGCTGTTGATCATTTTTGTTTACTTGTTGTCAATTTTGCTGTCATAAAAAAATGACTCATTGTACAGTCATCAGTTTAAAACCTTCCATGCTGTATAATGATATTTCGAATGATGAGGCAATGTTGATAATGTTTATGCTATAGAATGCTAGAGGGTTTGTTTGTAAAGTTAATTTTTGTGGCTTTAGTATGGAGACTCCAGGTAGGGACAAAGAATACAGTCTCAGGTAATAGATATGCTTTAATAGATTATGCTTAATTATATGCTTTTTCTTTTAGAGTAGGTTTTCTGGCTGCTGACATGTATCACTTAGTATTTTTAATTTTGTGTTAGACTGTAAACTGTAACTTTTACCACCTCTTAAAATTAGTTTGGTTTATCACTGTCTATGACGTAGAATGTTCCTGACAGTTTGGATCCCTTCACAGTTTGTGGCCATTGCGAACTAAATATTTTCATTTCCTCATTCACTCAAGGGGCTCATGAGAAATTAAACAGTCATAAATGTTTTATGATAGCATCCTGGAATATGGTGCTTGAAATGAGAGGAAGCAGGATGTTGGAATATAACAAGGGTTCACGTGTATGTTTGTTTTGGTACCAGACATCCCAGATGATGAGGCACAGTACTGGACAGGCAAGCTGGAACGCATCAATACCATGAGAATCGATGATGAGGTAAAGTACAATTCAACTGGATTTTACTACTTTTGTTTGTGTGAAGGAATATGAGTGCATATTTGTTAATAATATATATTCTGTATATAGTTTTTGTAGTCCTTGTATGTTCCTGTTTACTATGTCTTGTGCTCATGACGCACGTCTATATGTTGTTTGTTTCTATGAATGCTGATGGTGTCGTGCTACTAAATTATTGAGGTATTATTACCAACACGACGACATGAAAACACACTTGACCGCTGTTGTTTTTGGCTCTCTTTCCTCTGTAGTACCCTCTTCAGGATGACGTTCAGAGTCGCCCACTGCCATTTGCGGCTTCCCAGTGCTGTGAGTGTGTCTGCTCATACTGCTCTCAGCCTCTAGATGGAGCCAGTTCTCCACCCTTCTAACTCTTAGGCTTTGCTGTAATTTCCTCTCTCTCTCTCCCTTGACCTTGTTTACTGCCTAATATAGTAACAGTTGAATCCTGTTAATCAGAGTTGAAAATGAAGACCATACAACGTCAGTCTGTCTATATTTCCACAAATTTAACTGAGCTGAGTTGACTATTTTTACTGTTTTGGCAGTCTTTCAGTTTGTTTTCCACTCTGAGAACCACTGATCCTCACATTTTACAGCACAGGGACACTTTTTTGTTCTCATGACCCCTACCTCCTCTAACTCTACCTCTCACTTGTAACGTCTGCACTCTCACCAGGCAACTATTTCGGATGGGCCGAGCCACTGAGTATGTAAAACACAACTTTGATCAAAATTCTACCCCTGGCCAATCCTCAGTGCTCTCTGCATGTCCTAATGCCCCATATTCCCTAATAACATGTAATCTAGAAGGTTTCCATGCATTTTACCTATCATTTTCACTTCAACACTTGATTTTCCTCAGTATTTTTCCTCAATCCTCTTTGGCTTTTTGAGTTCCTTTCGTGCTCTCACTGTTTTCCTTTTTTTTTATGCAATGCCATATAACATCCATAAGCCACGTTTACTTTATATATAAATTATTGATATGGCACACTAGGAAAGGGTCAGGAAAATTCATCAACAACATGGATATATGTTATTCTCTCTCACTGAAATTAAGAAGGACCTTTGTTAATCAATGAATAGTTTCAGTAATTGTTCAGGAAAGAATTAAAACATCTGCTGGTTTCAGTTTCTTAAATATAAGGATTTGCTTCTTTTTTTCAGTAAACGAAAAGTGTAAGTCGATTTTGGGGTGTTGTTTGGACAAAAGAAGGAATTTGAAGATTCACTTTGGTCTGTGTGAAATTGTGAAGAGAGTGTTGAAATGCATTAAGAAAGTCATCATTATTTGCAGCCTTTATGATACTACCTAGATCAAACATGATGATGATATGATAAGAAGTAATATTTGTACATATACATATGGGCTGCTTCATTAGGTGCACATATAATGTTTTTGACTGACACTGCCAGAGAGGTATTAATTAAGTAATAGTAGTTTGTAGTTGTAGCATTTTTTTGAGTTGTGTAAAGTAGAATTATTACATTTCTGACTTCTCTCAACATGAACTGAAACCTTCTAAGCTTTGTAAAAAAAAAAAAAAAGAATTCAAGGCAGAGCTGTTATATTGGACTGAATTACATTGTACATGTGTTCCTAATGAAGCGGTCAGAGGGTGTATTTTGTTATATATGTATAGTCTACTGCACAGTAGGAGCCCTTATTAACTTTTGAAAGGGTGTGCGTTGCAGTTGCATCACTAAACTGATAGGTGGCAGTCTTTGCTAACCTATATTTCTCTGTCACCTTGACATCTTGTCGTCCTCCCACTTTACTCCAAGAGATATCAACAGAATCAGTTTATCGTTCACCCTCTCACTTTATCGCTTTGGAAAGATAAACCTCTGATGTCAGCTGTCCCCCCCAGCAGACACCAAACTCATGGTTAGCTCTTGGAAAAAAATTCTGCCATTGACAAGGGCACTTTCAAAAAGTGTTTCATTTAGGTGCTATTTCTTATGAGCAGCACTGATCTCATATTATAACTGTAGTAACAACTGCATTTAATTATTCTGTAAAATGATTTGTACTTAGCTGTCTTTAAGAAAGACAAGCATTTGCAGCTGTTTGCTTCTATGTATGCATACATAATAAAACATCATCTATAGAATAACATAGATGAAGAGCAGCTCAATTTCTTCCATTTAAGGAGAGCTTGTATGACATGCATGACATTTGCCCTAAACTTGGCATCCATTGCTTTATTTCTTCAGCCTTTAACCGTCTTGTCCAGATAGGTAAAATCTTAGCCGGGATGCATCCTCAGCTTTGATATTGTGTTAAAAATAAGCAAGGATTTTGTTAATATAAAATGCTTGCAGTCACATGAAACACATGAATGATTCAGGAAAAATTCAAGTAGTCATTAATTTATTCATCCTGTTGCAGCTCTGGATGACCAAGACAGTGCTGTAGATGACCGGGATAGTGACTATCGGAGTGAGACCAGTAACAGCCTGCCTCCGCGTTACCACACAACAGCTCAGCCCAACTCCTCTATGCACCAGTATCCTATGGGGCCTCGGCAGCAGCACCACCCAGACTCCTGCACAGACTCTGTCCACAGTTTTGACTTGGACTACAGGGATCAGAGAGGAACCAGGTAGACAGAGTATCCACAAAGTCACCCATTCACACCCTCACTCGTCGAGTCACTCTAGATAAACTGTCTCTGTCTCACACTTTCACACATATATATAGGCGTACGTGTACCCTGAAATCAGTGAGTGTCAGAATTATTAAAATGGCCCAACTTGTGTGGGGACCATCACAAAAATGTGTTTTATTATTGATAATTATATTATTTATTATTTATTTATATTATTACTATTATTATGACTATTACACAGCTGTTGTGAGGCCAGTTTTGGTCCATAAGACAAACTGTCTCAGTGCATGGAATATGCTTTTGTGCGCTCTTGGATTGTCATGGAATACATGCGTGCCAGTGAGACTGCAGCAAATCTGTCTGTGTTGACTGATAGGGAGTTGATCCGGATAATTCTACATCCAGAAGAAAAAAAATGGGATTACAGCCAGTGAAAGCTCATTGTTCATGTTTCGTTTTGTCTTGAGGGTGTGTTTTGTTGGTTGAAGTTCCTGGTAGTTTGAATGCCTCTGAATTTGGTTCAGCCATATCACAGAGGAATCCCTCTGTCACACATGGTGGAAGTGGGTCAGTGACACACGCATTTCTTTGGTCATTAAAAACTTGTTCAGTGTACACCATATGGTGGTGATTTAGCATGCATTGGTCATGAACACTTCTGCAGGCTGAGTGTTTAAGAGCAGATAAGCATGACTGTTGCTGTAGGGATTTACAAAGATCTAAATTCAGAGATGTTTGCAGACATAGGGGCAGATATTCAGTCTAACTCTTGCAAACACATACAGTTTGATTGCCAATGCACACTAAAATGTCTAACGGTATTTTTCAGGCAATCTCTGCAATTTGCCATTTGTTTTTAGTGTATCTTAGCCTTCTGATTTAGCTGTGCTCAACCCTTACAATATCATCAAAAACGGCTACATATTTATTTAACTTGTAATCTGTTAAGAATGTTGTAATAATATTACAACATTGATTACAAGGAGCATGACTGTATCTTTACATTTGCATGAAAATGTTCTCTCTTAATTTCTTCATTTATTGTACTGCTTAACTTGTTTGCATTTTTTCTTCTTGTTTGTTTGCTTCTTCTTTTCTGTCCCTGTGTCCTTTCCCATCCCTTTATTAAATATATTCGTAAACCTGAAATAGATCGTTAAACCAGAAAGGCAGGGTCAGAATTATACCTGTAGATTCTGGCATGGGGGTTGAAGATTGGGAAAACAAATACAAAGGGCAGGGCAAGCCTCAGCTGAGTGACTTCTTAGATGATGAGGAAGACAATGTTATCCTTCGAATGGGAAGACCCTACCCTGAGCCATCACACACGTCTATCCGTCAAAGTACTCAGTGTAGTGGTTTTCTGCCTGCCACCTACCCTGAGGGCTATGACACTATTGATCGGCGGCGGAAAAAAAAGATAAGAGACCCAGGAGGGTTGCTCAGTACAGAGACAGACAGAATGAGAGAAGAGGCATTTCCCTCTGACCTTGCGCTGCTCCGTGAGAAAAGAGGGGAGCTGTTTATGCGGCAGGTAGCTGAGATGCAGGAAGAGGAGGAGCGTATGACATCGTGCCTCAGGCCATACAAGAATGGGCTTCTCTACAAGACAAGGATGTGGGCTAAAACTGAGCTGGACAACACTTTGGAGAATTATGTGGCATACAAAAAAGAGCAAGACGCAAGAATGAGGGCCCGGTTTGATTTTGATTTAGAGACTTCTGAGGATCTGCAATACTCTGTAGGAGTAGATGAGAATGCTGATGACATTGGCTTTATAGCAGAGGACTTTCACCCAGAGAGCACAAGACATTACAAAGACAGATATTCTTACTCCTATGAGGGTCACATGGAAAATGCTCAGGGTCTTCGAGAAAAGAAGTGTGGCAAAAGTAAAATTGGAGGATGGGCTACAGAGGCAATGCTGTCTCCTGTAGAGGAACCAAGTGATGAATATGTTGACCCTATGGATGAGCTCCAGTGTCTCGTTGAAACGGTTTCCGAATATCTTGCTGAAAAAGAAGAGGAAATTAGCAAGTATGGTTCCCTTCCAAAATCAAGTAAATCTAGGCTATCGTCTCAAGGTAGCTATATAGCTGATTCTTTTGGAGAGGAACAGAATTGTTCATCAAAGGATCAGAAAGGAAAAACCACACACACTCCTACTGACCAGAGCATTTCAGGAGTAAAAAATGCCATGAGCTCATTATTTAATTCTTTCACTGACAGAGTTGGAGGAGGCCCGAAACAGCCTGTCACGTCTCCACAACCACCATCTGCTCAACCCTCACAATCTGGACTAACAAAACTGTTGTCCTTTATTCCTAAATCAAATAGCTCTGCACCTGTAGCTGTTGTATCTCCGGTAGAAACTTCTCCTGAAAAATCATTCAGCTCTTTGCCTTCTCAGCCACGACATGATGCCAAGACACAAGGTTATAATCAAGAAACAAGAGCTCTCACAAGGAGTCAGACTCCAGAAAGTGCAAAAGAGTGCATCCCTGAGTTTACAACCAAACCTCAAAGTGCTCCAGGAAACTCGGTATTGGGGAAATTGAATCCTTTAAAGCTTTTTTCAGCAGGAGATATTGGAAACTCAGCTGAACACCAACAGACACCAGAGTCTGCATATTCTCAGGGCCATACACAATGGGATGAGAAACACAGTCAGCAAGGTAAACAGTCAATGACAGCAGATGGAGGTTGGAAATCAGAAGAATTAAGGATTTCATCACAACAGAAACATTTTGGTCAACAACAAGATGGAAATACATATGGCAGACAAAATCCCATGATTTACAAACAAGAAAATGTGCCTGCTCCAGGGCCTACAAGGCAGACTGGCCAAACACAGCCAGCAAATACTGGATTCTTCAGCCCTTTTAAGAAGTCATTAAGTTCACTGATCACACCTGTCGTCCCCGTTCCACCTCAGGGAGCTCCACCCATAGCAGTCTATCCAGTGTTTGGATCAACACAGGATCCCAGATTAGAGAAACCTCTGGAAGACCCATCATTGAATAGTAAGATTAAACTTCCTTCCATGTCCTCTGAACATGTCTCCACTCAACGTCCCAAAGCAGAGGGAGGCATGCTCTCTGGTTTTTTAAAGTTTGCATCCAGTGAAGATGTCAGTGCCTCAATGAATACACAGAATCCTGTGCAACCACGTCATAATATAACTTCAGCATCTTCCACCTTGAATACTGCTGTGCCCCAGGAAAACACTGAGAAGGGATGGTTTTCCAGCATGTTTAACCCTACCTCTGCTCCCTCAGGTTCAAATCAGAATTTTACCAATCATCCACAATCTCAGAACAGCAGAGTGCCATCTGGTTCACATGCACAACATATTTTAAATCAGAAACTAACAACAGCCCATCATGAAATGCAGCATCAAGCTCCCAATCAGCCTGAATCACAAAGTTTTTTGACAAGTCTTTTTAAAGGGAGCTCGACTGAGGACATTTCTCATATGGGCTCCAATCAACCTAAACAAGGAGGACTGCTATCTGGACTTCTTAAATTTGGTCCTACGAATGACCAATCTGGCAATTTGCCACAACAAACTTCCCATGACAGTCAGCCAACAAGGAGCAGTAATCCCCCACAGTTTCCTCATCACCATCCTCCACAACAACATTCTTCAGCTCCACAGACAGGGGGCCTTTTCTCAGGGCTATTGAAGTTTTCATCAACAGAAAATATACCCCAAAACATACAGCCCTCTGTTGCTGAAATGCAGCGGAACATCACTGGAAATTACTCGGGTCAGCAGCAGACTTCAGATGAAACTCAAACCCAACCTCAGCAAAAGGGGCTGTTGTCTGGTTTGCTTAAGTTTGCATCCTCAGAGAAAGTTTCAAGCAGCCAAACAGTTCAGCACCAAGAAAGCAGTCTTCAGCATAAACAAGAGGGTTTTAATCCACAGACTAATCAAAGTCCAAATCAAGTGCCTCATTTTAGGAACAGAACATCAAGTCAGCATGTTATCCAGCAGGAGACAAGTAAACCAGGCTTTACTCGACAACAAACAGTTCCACTCCAGCAACAACCATCCAAACAAAGTGGTCTTTTATCTGGTCTTTTTAAATTTGCATCAGCAGACAACATAAACACACAACAACACCCATCTGCTCAACAGCACATAATTCCCCCAAGTAAATCCAGCCACGAGCAAACAAGATCCAGGAATAACCCAGTTTCCAATGAAAATCAACCACAAAATGACTCAACACAAAAAACAACCACAAATACCACAACTGGTCTACTTTCTGGACTTTTCAAATCCCCCTCAGAAAATATGTCTCAACAACAGCAGCCCAGAACCATCCATGAGACACAACAAGTCAAAGTGCCATGCAGCCAGACAGCTGAAACACAGCCAGAGACAGCAAGTCAATCTGGAGTGCTTTCAGGATTGTTTAACAAGTTAACAAAGTCATCTGAAAATATTGACGCAACATGCCAGACATCAACATCACTGCATCAGAAAGCCAATAATTATACAGTAATAACAAACAACCCACAGCAAACACAGTTCCACACTAATGTAACACAACAATCTTCACAAGAACATGAAGCAAAAGAGAAGAGGATACCAAGAACTGCCCAGCAAGGGTTTTTATCCGGGCTGTTTAGCAAAAATGTAACCGAGGACCCCTCACCTACTAAACAAGCAGAAACGTTAGGACAGAATGCAGAACAGCAGACACCCTTGAATAGATTCACAGAGTTGCCTGTGGGCAAATTAAGAAGCACTTCCTCAGACTTTGGAAGGGACTGCTTTCAAATAGTTGTTCCAGGTTCTGTCAATCCAAGACAGAGCAGACACGCTGTAATCTGTCCACCTGCCTCAATTGATACTGAGAGTTTAGATTTACGAACATCTGCTACTTTTGCAAGATCTCTTCAGAGTCAGGCAGCATACTCCTCATTTAGCACAGGTAATTTATCTCAGTTATATTATTCAAGCCCGCTTCAATCAGTTCACCCAATGGCTTATAGTACAGGAAATATTAATTCCCTTTTACAAAGCCATACAAGTTCTTCAGTAATGACTACACAGCTATGTAGTGGCGGAAGCAATTCCTCTTTGTATGAGGCTACAAGACAAAATCTTTACCAAGGTCAGTTGTCTCCTTATGGTTTGAGTCCCTCCTATGATGAAAACCAGTGGATCCGTGAAAGTGCTCTATGGCAGCAATTTCAGAATGAGTCACTAAATTATCAATTCCAGGGGGAGGATCAAGATTATGGCCAGAGCTGTGATGGTGCATCATCTGCTCTTTGCTGCAGCCCTTCAAATATATATCAGCCATATAACTCCTCTACACCATGGCATGACGTAAGTAACCAAGAGCAAATTGGACCATATCAGTTAGAGGGACAAAGGAATGATGATCTATACCCCAAGAGGAAATTATGGAACAGTTACGAAGACTTGGGATTAAGAGAATATTCATCTAATGAAGAGGGTGTATTGAATTTAACTACTAAACAGAGCAATGCAAAGTTTGGGAAATGGCATTCTTTCAATGATGGTAGCACTTACAGCTTGAATGGGGTTTCATATCATGAAGGCTATTATGAAGAGACTGCACCAAGCTTATCTTATGCAGCTAACTGGCAATATGGAATTGATAATGCAGTCTTACAAAATGTTAATAGTGATGGCATAAGCCATCGGAGTCAATTTAATTTGAATAGACCAATAGATTCAAACTATCCCCAAAGTGCCCAAACTGAGATGGAAGATTCCTTATACCTCGAAGACACTGAATGGTATCAGCAGTGGCTGGCACTTTTGGAACAAGGAATGTGGTGGCCAGCAGAGGACGGTGACTGTGGCTACTTTGTTTATACAGATCACGAGTACATTTATGCCTTGCTGACAGATGCAGCAGGTGAATACGTGTATGCATGTGGCCCCGAAGGTGAGTCTTGGGGAAATGCACAGAAACTAGATGGTTTTCCCAGTGCTTGGCTACACAATGAAATGGTTTGTGTCTGTGGTTTTAAAATTCCACTTTACAATGAGGATGAGCTTCTTTGGCTGCCTGGTCAAGATCATTGTGATTCTCAACTTCTTAATGCCCCCCTCGATTTGACTGCTGCGTATAGAAAAGGAAATCAGATCATGAATTTAAATCTTGAGCAGTTTTCTCAAATGTTTGAAAATTCATTTCTGTCACAAGGGCAACAAGGTGTAGATTTCACATCTTACAGGTTAAACAAAGTCAGGATGGATCCAACACAGGCCAATTACATCTATGAGGATCAATGCAAAGGTGTCATTGACCTGTCCTGTCATAATAAAGACCGTATGGGTCCTTACTGGAACAACCAGGAAATGAAGACATTTCTTGCTCAAAAGGTTGCTGTGTCCCTGAACTCTACTCCTGCTGCAAATCTGAATCATCAACTACTTCACAACTGTTACCAGCCTAGCCAACGGAGGCGTTCATCCACTGGGGTAACAGTAAAGCATGTAGATGATGTACTAGAGGAAGAATGGAGAAAAAGAGTGTCTCCGGGAGAAGAACAACCTAATCGTCAAGTCAAAAAAGTGTCTTCCCTCATTTCCTCCTTTGTGGGAAAAACATCACAGATGGAGTTAAACAAAAGTACCACATCCACCAGTGATCAAGCTCCTGACAAAAATACAAAGAATATTCTCTCATCAGGTTTCCAAAGTCTGAAGTCAAAGATCATCAAAGAAGAACCTATTGCTGTGAAGCCAGACAGTGTTAAACAACAAATGCAGAAACCAGCTTCCACACAGGGAAGAATTTTGCCGACAATACCAACAACCGCTCAAGTGACTCATCCCTCGGTACAATCACATACAACATCACAGAAACCGAGACTTTCACGTCAGGCTACCATGGGACAACAAACAACCGCACCACCATTGCCCAATGTTACAGTGCCTTTAGGATCAAAAGAATCTCTTAATAAACCTGTACCACCAGGACAACATACATCTGATAAGCCAATGGATACACCAGGGGAAAGACCCTCTGAACAACCACAGGCAGGCTTCATGAACTTTCTGAAAACTGCAGTAGGAATAGAAGAACCAAAGCCAGATCCTCAGAAATGTTCTCAGACTACACCCAATCAGCAGAGCAAAACTGGCAGCACTGCTTCCTTACCAGACAGTGCTACATCCAGTAAAGAGGCCACAGGAGTTCCAAACCTCTTTGGATCAATTAGCAGCCTATTTAGTACTGAACCCTCTCCACCTCAGAAACAGCAAATTAAACCTAGTGCTACTGAGGCTTCATTGACATCCGCATCTAGACCGAAGGCTATACAGAGACAGCAAACAATGGACCAAAGTGGCACCTCTCGACCTTTACAGAGCCAACCTCCAAACAAAAGTATATCCCAGGCATTTTCTCCTAATTCTTCCACAGGCCCTGAAATAAGACGATCAGAAACTGTGCCACCAAAACAGGATTCAGGGAATAAACCATCTGGTGGACTGTTTGGGTTTTCAATTGGAGAAATGCTGTCAGGATCAACCGCAGCTGCCCAATCTGGACCCACACCTCAAACACCCGCATCAGCTACAGCTCCACAAGAAGAATCACTTGGTAAAAGTATACTATCAATCTTTAGTGGACCAAATCCTCCACAGTCTTCACCTAATACGGGGCCAGTGCCTCAAGCATGTCAACCAAGTGCAGCTCAACAACCTCCTCAACAGGAATCACTTGGTAAAAGTATATTATCAATCTTTAGTGGGCAAAATCCTCCAGAGGCTTCATCTAATACAGGGCCCATGCCTCAAGCATGTCCACCAAGTGCCACACCACAACCTCCTCAACAGGAATCACTTGGTAAAAGTATATTATCAATCTTTAGTGGGCCAAATCCTCCACAGGCTTCACCTAATACATCAAGTATACCTCAAGCATGTCAACCAAGTGCAGTTCCACAACCTCCTCAACAGGAATCACTCAGTAAAAGTATATTATCCATGTTTGGAGGATCAAGTCCTCCTCAGCCCCCTACTCAAAGCAAGCCTGCAACTGAGGTACCACAACAAGGAGCTGTTCCTGTAAAAGACCCTCCAAATACAGGAATTTTTTCAATCTTTGGTGGTCCTAGCACCCAACAGTCTCAAGCCCAAACAGGATCTCTTCTGGGGGGAATTCTACCGGGGTCATCAACTTCTACTGAAAGCCCAGTGAAAGGACTGTTGTCAATGTTTAGTGATCCCAGTCCTCCACAACCTCAGCCACCAACATTGTTATCTCAGCAAAGAGTAGCTCAATCACAAACCCAACAAGGGGAACCTCAGACACAAACTAAGCCACAAGCACAAGGGCAGCCAGCTACCTCTGTTCTTGGGGGAATTTTAGGTGGCTTGGCTACCTCTAGCGAAAGTCCAAGAAAATCTTTGTTCTCCATGTTTAGTGGCCCCAGCGCTCCTCAAACACCAGGAGATGGTGGAAATGCAAATTTGTCTACTTCTCCAGGGACTGCAGCACCCAAAGAACCTGTCAAGAGTGTACTCTCTGTTTTTAATGATGTTGTGTCCCACCAAACTCCAAATTCATCATCTGCTATTGTTAGTGCTCCTAAAGAGACTTCTTCTTTGCAACAAGGTTCCCAAATGTCTTCTGTTTCCAGTAGCCATGTCCCAGAGGCAGTAGCTACCAGTGAAACATCAGGTGAAGTACATGTTAGCCCATCCACTGAGTCTACTGTAGATACTACACAGGGTGCCACAATTAAAGGCGCTGATGATGCATCTACGGGACCAAATACAGAATGTGCCACTGTTCCAACGGAAATTAGCACAGATGGTGCATCCCAGGGTCCCGCTCCCTCTAAAGAACCACCAGCTTCTGGTTTTCTGTCTATGATCAGTGGATCAGGCCCACAGACTCAATCCACACAAGCTGGTTTCATTTCAGACAGTCCTGGAAAAGGTTTGCTTTCATTATTTTCTGGACCCAGCACTGTAACTCCTTCACCTACAGGGTCTGCACCTGGATCATCAGGCCCCAAGGATGCACCAGCCAAAGGTTTGTTCTCTGTGTTTGGAGGTTCTGCCCCCCAGCCCTCTTCCCAGCCTGGAAGTTCTCTATTAGGGTCAATGTTTGGAGGTTCTTCGCCCCAGACAACAGCTTCTCAAACAGGGGGATCATTACTGGGTGGTTTGTTCGGAGGGTCTGCTTCTCAGGCTGCCCCTCAAGTTGGTCCCACTAAGATTGGAGGTGCTGCTCCTCAGACAGCAGGACCTCAAGCAGGGGCATCCTTACTTGGGGGCTTATTTGGTGGATCCACTCCTCAGGCTGCTGGATCTCAGACTGGAGGGTCTGTTTTGGGTGGAATTTTTGGAGGATCAGCAGCTTCAGCCACAGCACCTCCAACTGTTGGGTCCTTTGGTGGAATATTTGGTGGGGCAGCAAACCAGTCTTCAACATCTTCAAATAATAGCTCTATATTGGGAGGTATTTTCGGAGGATCATCTTCTCAAACATCTGCTGCACAGACTGGTGCAACTCTTTTGGGTGGCATTTTACCTGGAGCTTCTGCTCCTAATGACATACCTGATAAAAGTTTACTTTCAAGGCTTGGAGGATCTGTTCCACCTGCAGCACCCACTCCAACCGCAATACCAAAACCTTGTGATGACAGTAAAACTGCTCCAGAGTCTTTAATTGATACTGCTATCAAAAATAAAGAGCAGGGAGAGGCACTACAGCAACCTGACAATAAAACTACCCCAGCTCTAGCTAGTTCTGAAACATCCGTAGTTGATACTGCTACCAAAAACACAGAGCAGGGAGCGACACTACAGCAACCTAACAGTACTTTTCTTGAGACAAGCATACCCAAATCTGATGCCAGTGTCATAGAAGAAGTTTATAGCAGAGATGCTGACAAGCCAAGTGCTTTACCTAGTGATATTCAGTCTAAAGAATCTGAAGTCTATGCACCAGCACAACAACCTGCAAGACCAGAGCCTGTGAGTGATCAGTCGAGTCAAGATACAGTACCACCTAAAATAGAAGGGGAAACATCAGCCACTCAGTCTGCAAGTGCTGTGGTCCAGGGACAACAAAAGCCATCAGAGCATGAGAAAGCTGTTGGTGACTCTTCAACTGACACAGTTACAGGCTTTATGTCCTCCCTTTTCAAACCAACAGTTTCATCCACTGAAGGCTCTCAGCAACAGCAGAAGAACTCACTTTTTGGTCTGGGTGGAACAGCACCTCAAACTGCTACTGGTCAGTCTGGAGGATCACTACTAGGAGGTCTATTTGGTGGGTCTAACACTGAGACAGCAGCTCCACAGGAAGGAGTATCATTACTGGGAGGTTTATTCAAGGGTCCTGCTTCACAGCCCAGTCCTCAACCCACTGCCCCCACAACTGGAGGGTCATTATTAGGTGGGATGTTTGGAGGAGGATCTTCTGCAAAGTCTGCAGGCCCCCAGACTGGTGGATCATTATTAGGTGGCATGTTTGGAGGATCTGCGGCAACAGCACAGCCTGGTAGTTCTTTACTTGGAGGAATGTTTGGAGGAGTCATTGCTCAGACTGCAGGACCACAGACTGGAGCATCAATACTTGGTGGAATAGGTGGATCTTTATTTGGGGGTATGGGACAACCATCTAAGCCACCTGAACCAATGACAGCTGAGCCCAAGCCAACACCTGGTACTACTCCACACCCACAGTCTAAGACTGAAAGTGTACCACCTAAAGTATCTCCATCTGGCACTCCGACAAGCACAAAGAACATAGTGGACTCAACCGTACCAGAAAACAATCAAGAACAACCGAGCAGCAGAACAAGTGGTAGTGCTGTGGCATCTGAGGAAGCTTGTCCAGAAACCTCTGCTGTCTCTACTGGTGCTTCAATAAATACTACAGTTGACTCCATCCAACAGGTAGATAACACTGAAAAGTCAGCTGTTGAGGGAGAGATAATTCATGAGAATCCCATGATCATTAAAGGAGACCCCGAGGGTAAAGAAAGTGACAAATCTGTCCCACCTAATATCCAAGAAGCACATGCTAATATAGCTCCACCAGTTAATCAGTTGCCCAACAATGCAGAGACTCCTCAAGCAAAGTCTATTTTTGGCTTTATATCGACACAAAGTGATGCAGGAAAATCTCTAGGCTCCCTATTTTCACCAGCAATGCCATCAGGCACTCTGTCAATGCCCCAAAATGAAGGAGGCAGTGGACTGTTTTCAGGATTAAAAACCCTTTCTGGAGGGCTGTTTCAAGAGGAAAAACCTGTTGCTGGAAAACAGGAGCCAGCAACCACTTCATTATTTGGGTCAAAAATAAGTTTTCCGTGGCAAGCAGAGCCACCCAAGCCACAACCTGCCCCAGTTGTAACATCGCAACCCAAAACTAGTATGCCAACAAGTGATCAAACACATACTGTACAAAAGGTCACTTCTGATGCCCAAAAGAGTGAATCGGTAGGTTCCACAGATGCTATTACAAACCCCCAGATTTGCATCTCCACACCAGAAGTAGATCCTTCAGCATCCCTGACCCCAAAGGAGAAGGAAAGACTTGTAGAAACAGACCCCTCTTCAGGTCCTACCTCTGGAGTGGAGCTGGACAACCAGTCCAAGAAGGATCTATTGAATGCAAAAAGGCTAGTAGAAGCATAATAAATGGCATTCCCCCTCACCATTTATGATGCATTGACATTGACAAAAATGTATTCCCTGTCCAGCTCTGCAGTCCATCCATCCTCACTAGTTGAATTTAGTAAATTAGTTTGAGCATATGTACTGTGTGCTTGATTGTGTGTCTTTGTGTGTGTGTATTCTTTGGTATGTAGGTATTTAGGTATTTTCCATTGTTGCATCTGCATAATTTGTCATTTCAAAACAGAATTCCAAAACAAGATTTACATATCTCTAAAATCATGGCCATTTCACAATTAAATATAGCCAATTCATTAGATTATCAAAGAGAAATGTATAAGTCTAAATAGGATAAACTCTATCACATATAAGCCTGGCTGTCTGCGACATTCTAGATAATGTAAATTTTGTTTGCACATTGGAATTCTGTCATTGTATCATTTGTGTTGTATATTATTTTATACAGTGGAAATTATTTAAGATAATTCATGTTAATCTATTAATGCAAATCAAGTAATGTTATAAATGTAGCTAATCTGTATTCTACCCCTAAAATTTAAATTTGCTATAAAATAACACTTTAGAAAAGGTAAAATTTCCTCTGCATATTCATTGTCATCCATCTGTATTTTAACCCTGCGTAGAATATGCAGATATGCAGATGTAATTGTGTGAAGAAATATATCCTTTCTAGTAAGGACTAGCAGTTAACAGAGATTTTATACCGTGCTACACTAAATAGACCATACTCTTATGTGTGCCATTTCTATTTAAAAATGTAACTGTTACATAGGAATAGCATATGTAGTGAACAGTGCACATGCACAACACATTGACACAATTTTCAATTTTTGTTCGTTATTCTTCAACATGCAACAGCCTCCCTGCAAGGTTGGGTATTTTTAGGGAATGATGTGGTATCTGTAGCTATACCAATTGATCATTTAGAGAGGTTGTCCATAAATGTAGTCCTTTGCTAAATAGTGAGATAGCTTTTGAACACTTAGTAGATGGGTGGGGGTTATTACAGACCAAAATATTAATTTGGTTGATTTGTTTTTGCTGTATAAGCATTGAAGTGATTTCAAAAATGAAATTATTCAGATTAGTTCTGTGTAACGATCCCCACTTATCTAGCCTTGGAAAGAAGAGACATATAAACCACAGAAGTATTGAGAAATAGTGTTACACACAGTTCTGATCTCGAAAAGAAGTAGTCTGACATTGAATATTTTCCTCCCTCTTCTCTCACCATTGTAGTCCAGTGGAAAGTAGTCGCTTTGGGTCATCAGGAAACCTGAGCCAGGCCAGCTCCCAGCTGAGTGAGACTGGCCAGGAAAGCACTGGAGGGTCAGAACTGGAGGAGTCCTTCCACTCCTACCACAGCACTGGCTTTCACCCCTCTTCCAATGGGCAGCATCGCACCAATGGTCATCTTTCCATCAATGGACACTCAACTGTTGGTGAACAGGAGATAAATATACTGTCACCTGATGTAGGACGGGGCCTAAAAATTGACACTCCGGCAGAGAGGGGATCCTCTAAACTGCAGAGGTTTGATTTTTTGCTAAGAAATCAACTGAGTTTTTTCATTTCTTATATAATGTAGATGCATGGAAACTGAAAGATCTGCTCCATCTCTTTCTGCTATTCTTCTCTTCAATCCACGTAACCCAGATTCCATGATGATGGACCGCCATTACCCTTTTCTCCATCCAGAGTTCGTTGGTTGAAGGCCATCAATAAAGTTAGGGTTCAGCTCCGGGAGGTAAGCAGTGTTTCAATTCACTTCTTCATCACCTCTGAAGTCTGACTTTCTTATCTTCTTCTTTCATACTCTACCACACATTAACAATCATTGCACTTATAAATACACAAAATATACATCGCTCTTTGAAAATGGTTGAGTTTAACCTCTTTGCTTGTTTAAGATGATGCACTCAAATATGTATATTATAATTGCAATGCTTTTATTGTATTAATGTATTTTTTTTTTACACACATTAATCTTGGAAACTGTGGGGTGCACAGACAGTTTTGATATCATTTGAGCAGAGATATTGGAATTGCTATGGATTAATTCCCAAGTCAAGCATGAGTTGATTGATTTAGTTAAACCATCTGTATATTTCCTGCCAACGTGCTATTGTAGATGCATTCGAATTGTCATAAGCTTGCTCCTCTGTGCTACAGTGGTCCAGCAAACATGCAGCTTAAACAGAGGAGAGATGATCCTGTCCAATTAAGTAATATTGCATTAGTAATTCATTTCAGATTCTCTGCTTCCCCTGCCTCTCTTGGCCTCAGTCTCCATAGGTTAATTGTATCTCTGCTCATGACACTGTGATTGTGAGGCTAAAATATAATATGTGCCTGCTGAATCCCATCACTTTGTCTATCAAATGATTCATTGTTTCAGGGACCTACAATTTGTATTGATAGATGGTTCACTAAGGGGAGTATTAGTTTCCCTTCTTTGTCATTTGTATTACCCACCACCTTACCTTCTTCCCCTTTTGAAATGGAAAAAATTCATAATCAGAGCTGTTTACCCCTTAATGGTTATTGGCAAATGGACTTGCATTTATTTAACACTTCTCCAGTCTATGAAGACTAAAAGCACTTTGAAACACTTGTCACATTCACCCGTTCACACACATATCCATGCACTGATGGCAGAGGCTACTATGCAAGGTGGTGACCCTCTTATTGGAGTAATTTCGGGTTCAGTCTCTTGCCCAAGGGCAGTTTGATGTGCAGCTGGGGGATCCGGGGATCAAATAAGTAACCTTCCAATTAGTGGACGCCTCCTCTACCTCCGGAACCATGGCTGGTCATTTAATATTTGTGTAAATCCTCAGTCAGAGATATTGACCACATTAACTTACAGATATACAGATATAGGTACTTCAATACATCCATGTTGTTTGGAAATCATATGACACCGTTCTGATCCATGCCATATTTGGATTTTGTTGTCAGAATTAGATACCATGTAGCATCATATTGAGCCAATCTCCCATATTAATTGTGGAGTTCTTTGTATCTAACACATATCAACAGATGTTGAATATAATCCTTTATCTAAGGCTGATAGGAAATCTTTAAAAGGTTGTCATGATAAAAACATTGGAATCTCTCAGCACTAACAGGAGTTTATTCCCTTGATAAAGCTTTTATGGCACAGCAGTTAAGGAGTAGCTTATATAGAACCTGGCTTGGCTCCATTATAATGATTGGTTTGCATTGAGTGGTTGAGACGAACATGTACTGTAAATGACGGGTGATTGAAGACGTGAATATAAATGGAAAGCAAGGTGTAAGCTGTCTGCTGTAAGTGGCATTTATTGCAGGACGAAGGGAAACACCTGCATTTATTGCAGGACGAAGGTAAACACAAGTCTAAGCGCTCAAAAGACTAATGAATTAGAATTGATTGTTAATCTGTCTACCTTTAGGAGTGACTGGCATAATATGAGTGCAAGACTTGACACTAAAAAATCCTCACATGCTGGTTTGTTTTCAAAGAATGGAATGAGGCAAGATGCGTGTTTACAGTACCTCAGCGCTCTTGGGAAAATCTAGAGCAGGGAAGTGGAACTGTCTGCCAGCTCCAATTCCAATATCAGTTTAAATACCCATATTTGACATGACTGAGCTGCATTCTTTGAAATACAAATGGAAATCCCTTTCTCTATTTAAGTTTTAATTTACAAGGCAAGGAAATTGCATAGTGCAGGGAAACCAGTGGTACTGATATATTTATCAGGATGTTTTTTTCCCTTTTTAAAAGAATAAAAAGTACAGATATCAGCAACTGGCAGATGTGGAAACAGAAAAAATGTGAATGAGACTGCAAGCTGGCAGTCTCACAGCCTCAGATCAGCTTTGTGTGCTTGGAATACATTGCCAGAGGACAGCAGGAGAGAGAGCAGAGAAAGCATGCAAGAGGGTGGGAGGGAAGTAGGGATGGCTACTTAACTGAGGGTGAACCATTGTGTGAGCGTGATCTACCACTGTCGCACTCGCCGTTCCTTTGGTAGAAATAAGGGGTTTAGCACTTCTACGTCTCTGTCATGTCAAGATCTGGTTTGATTGAGGCATTCAGTAATACACCCGGGGGATACATTTTGGAAAAAAGGACTGGGAAGTTACCATTACTTAACTGCTGAACCACTCTCGATGCAGATTTTGATGGACCTTGTAGGATGATATCTACAGGTTGTTTTTGATTATAATCATTTCCTTACAAGGTAAGGCTCACTTTTTGATATACCTCTATCCTTTTTTACACGTAGTCTTAAGGTTGTATAGACTTTGATTACATTATACATGGTAATATGTGTTATACCCAACTTGTGCTTGGGTAATGTACATAGAAAAGGTATTGGATCTTGTTTCTTAGAACTGAAACATGCTGAAATTCAGTACTTTCTGTTGAGGTACTAAGTTGGTCTAAATTTCTGTAGCAAATGTATGTTTGATAAGAAGTCAACTTAAAAACTTTAAAAAAAGAAATATGTAAATATGTGCTTTTTCTTTTTTTTTTACCTGGCCAGAGACCATGTAATAAGGAGAGAAAAAGAGATTGCTGTAGGCTATTACTATGACTGGCCTGGAAAATGGGCCTGATCCCAATCAGCTCCTCAACCTTTCTTTATCCTGGACAGTTGACTAATAAATCATTGACTATTAGAGTGCATAGATAGTGGTTCATAGTAGCCTGTGAACTTACACACTAACAGGTGTGGCTACATATTGTTAAAAAAAATAGATATATTTCGTAATACTAAATGTGTTGTACAACATAAGTATACATTTTATTTTAGCTTATTTAATTAACTCATCCAAAATGACAAAACATTTACAGTTGATATGGTAATGTGAAGCATAAATGCTCCCAGTTAATTTCGGATAGCCTGACTCAATTTAGCTAAAATGCTAATCGTCAGAATATCGGCTCCATTACTGATTGGAAAAATTCAATTGTGATAGGCTTGATTAGACTTTTCTGCCTACTAAACCCCTTATCAGGCTAACACACACCTTTGTGCTCAAGTGCTTATTGGGAACCTCCAGTGAACAAGCTCACAGTAATTATTTTGCTAACTACATTATCACAGTTAGCAAAATAATTACTGTGAGCTTGTTCATTAAAACAGATAAGAAAAATAACTCGAAATCAGCATAATAATAATCAGTTTGTGAGTCAGTTAAAAACTGTGTTTTGTTTAAGGTTGTAATTAAAGCCCAAGTATATTATAAGGACTCTTTTCTAATGATATAGCCCCATTGTTGTCACAGAAATAAAGCCACAAAAAAGTTAACATACAGTTCACTTTATGTATTTAATGTTCTTGAAAGGTGGCAGTGGACAGTCAACTCAGCCAGCTAGAAAGCAGTAGTATCCTTGCCTGTCTCTGTCTGATATTTAGGGACAATTGTTCTTTTTAGTATCATAATTATATAACTTAATAAACTTCTGACGTGATTATCTCCATGATTATGCTCAGTGGACAAAGATAATGTCACTGAGCTGTGTTAAATATATACCAAATATGATTGGAAGGAGAATTTGATGTTTCCTAGTACTCATTATATGCCCTTTCTAATGTTTATTAGTCAAACCAAATGGTTGACATGGTGAATATAGTTTTGATCTACATTTAAACTACATGCTTTCCTAGGTTATGTATTGCCATCACATAGATTTATGTTGCATTTTTGTGGTATTTAATAATCCCTTTAGTGTGTACAATGTAGGCAGTGGGTCAAAGCCATGAAACCATGCAGCTGGTATGGGTGTAATAGAATGACATTGCGTTATAGGAAAGAATTGACCTGTCATCTAATTACTGAGCTGCCTTTCTAAACCATCATAATTACAGAGATCTAAGCAGCTGCATGGTGTTCATTCTGCAAGTTGACGCTCTGACTAAGAGGAGGTCACTTAAAGCAACTATTTCTGTACTGGCCTGAATTCTTGCTCAGAGTAATGTCAAACATCAGTGTAAGAATGAATATGCACTTGAATGTATTAATCTGACTCTGACTCGTCTACAAAAACCAAAAGCAAAAATGCATAGTACATAGCCATAACTTGTCGACTGTTTAAACATACCTACCAGTGGCAGAAGTTAGTCACTTCTTATTTTTCTCTCCTGACTATCTGGTCTATAGATCTTAAACATATAAAAATGCGAAATACAACAAGTGATACAACAATTTGATTCTCTAAATTTAATTCCACTTCCATCAGTTAATTTGAATTAGAAATGTAATAACTTAAATTCTGTCGCTATTTTATGGCACAGATGACAACATTAAATCATAGCAGAAGTACCAACTAGTAGTTCAGTAGATTCATATACTGAATTTTATTAACAAACAACAAATGCAGTTTAGAGCTCTGAGTTTCAACATCAATTTTGTGTATCGTTTGTGTATCAACAAAATAACTTAATATTTTTTTTTGTCAGTCATGGTGCAGGAACTCAGTAACTTGAAGCTTAAAATGTTGGCTCATGCTTAAACCACCTTAAGGAGGAGTCACTGAAGCAGTGGTTTGTCAATGTGTGGGAACAGCTGATCAAGACTGCCATTTCTCAGGGATGTTCCCCAGAGAACATCTCAGTGGACAGGATGAATCGTACAAACCAGAGCTTCTTCCACTCTCGCCAAAGAGAGCAGACCTGCAGAGGAAGAAATCACAGAGCCCCAAAGCGGGGCAAAGCCTGCGCAGAAAGCTGCAAAAGTGCCTGCAGGGGCAAGAGGATGACTCCCTTCATGACCTGTCATCAGTGGACACCAAAGCTGATCTCACCCAATCTGGGGAAAACAGTTGTTCTGATTGCCAGGATGGCATTGGGGTTTTGAAGGACACTATACCCAGGCACACTGAAAGGATCGGGAATGAAGAAGAGAAGGAGGAGATGCAGGATGAGGAGGCAGAAAAGGGCTCTAGTAACATAGTGGAGCATATCCTAAAAGAGCTGAAAGGCATCAACAAGATTCAGGAGGAAATATCTGACCTGAGGCAGTATCTAACATCTGTGCGAGGCTCGGTGGATGAAGTATCTTGTTGTGTTGATGCAGTGCTCAGTGAAATAGGTGAGCTGTACTCTGGGGCTTCAGCTTCTCCTCATCCTAGTCCTGTTTCTCAAACACCCCGCATCAGAAGGGGAAGCCTAGGTAGGCAGAACGCCATAACATCTATTCATTCAGCATGTATACCATCTCATAGATCACCCAAACAATGGCATGTTGATAGAGTCACACTCCAGTCACACCAGCAACCAGACCAAGAGACCTCGGAGCAGAGTTCAAACATGAACATGCTAGGCCCTACAAAGCCTGATCCCTGCTACCTGGAGCTTCATTGTGGCAATGGCTATCAAAGCAACAGCTCTTTGTCATCGTGTCACAGTTCCAACTGTCCAGAAGCAGGCTTTCTCTCTGGTGACACAGAATATGATGGGTGGACTCCTGTTGATATGCAGCACAGTATTAGTGAAGGAGGAGGTTGGAGTGAAGAGGACATCTGCTCTTGTGCAAACAGTGCAGAAGGGCTAGAGAATAGTTTAGGTGTTTGGGATAGGTCTGCTACAGATGAAACACTAAGTACCACACCAGGTCATTCTTCTCACAACAGCTCGGAGCATCTTTCTTTGCTATTTGGACAACATTACAACTCTCCTTCGAGTTCATCCAGTATGGTGGACTGGAGGCCTCCCAGGCTACAAACGGAGGAAGAAAACTTGGAGTGTGACTGTTCTGCAAACTGCCCATACTCACGTAGTTCTGGTTACCACACCATGGATGCTTGTGCAAACGCACTAGGTAGTGGGCCCTCCAGGAGTCTGAGTTGCTCAACTGTGCTGTTGACAGATTGTGATGATGGTTACCGGGAGACACATTCACTGTGCGATGACTGTCCATCGTCAGGTGATACTCTTGATCTGGGATCTGCTGACAGTTTGGACAGGGAGTGGACAGATCCCAGTGTCTCGAGGGATGAAGCAGAAGAATCTTTGTCACTACAGTCTTCCGAAAAAGATCCAGATAGTACCCAGGGCTCCAATGTAGGTTTTGAAGTCACAACTTTCAGCAAGGCTGTACTCACTTTCAGATCAGCTTTAAAAGGAGCTCTGAAAAAGTTGGAAGGATCCAGCCCTGAAAGGGTGAAAGATGATAGTGGCTCCGAGGCATCCCCACCCCCTGCCAGATGGGCCGCTGTACAGGAACAGAGCAGTATAGATTGTACAGAGGGAGAAGTTAGTTTGACAGAAAATCACACTCATTTTGGCACTCCAAAGGAGGAAAGTGAGGCCTCAGTCTATGTTGATTGTAGAGAGACACTTGAGACCCTGCCATGTTCCCTACAAGCATCTCCCCGTGAAGCAAGCCACTCTCCCTGCACCCCAACTGAGTATCACTCTGTGGAGATTTTACAGGGCAAGGGAGACTGTCCTACTGATGGGGAACTGTCCAACCTTGACTTAACACCAGACCACTGTCCAGAAAGGCAGAGCATAAGTCCTTTGGCGCCAGTGCTCAGTGCAGACGAGGTGCGGTTGAGTCCAATTAGGGAAAACCACATTCTTGATGAGGCAAATCAAGGGAAGTCTACCGATGCCAGTCACAAAGAGCGTATGGCTAATTTCCAGCGCATTCTGAGGGAAAAGAGGCAAACCCGTCATAGACTGTCCAAATCTGCTCAAGGGTCTCAGGGATCCCATGGCTCCTATGGTTCTCAAGGGTCTCAGGGATCCCAATCTCAAGATGAGTTTTTTCCAGGTATATTTAAGGATTTTTTTTATACTTTCTTCACTGGCAAGCCCAAGAATTACAGCAAAAATATACACCTTAAAATTTGTAATGATCTGATTACATTTATGTATATAGCATTGAGATTGAATGTATCTAGCATTATTCAGGTACAATTTCTAATTCTTCTGATTTTTTTTCTTTGCAGAGTGTTGGAGAGAAGATAATCAGGTTACTCATATAAAATCAGCTCCATATTTAAGATGCAGTTACTTTTTTCTGTTGTTTTTGATTGCTGTAGGATTGTGTTTCATTTTTATTCTCCATTACCTGTCCTTGTCAAAGAGAGTGCGTGTGCATAATACACGATATGCAAAAAACACAGGTTATCATTTGGGTAGAATGTAATATTTATCGAAAACATAATTTTGCAATTGTGCAGAAGGCAATTGTCCCATCACTTAAGTTATTATGTGTAATGCATGGTTTATCATTGGTTTCAGTGATGTTGTAGCTTTCTAAAAAACAATCCTGGGTTCTGTTCTGTAGCTTCATGTTTTCCACAGATTGTTTTCAGATGCTGTCAGAAACTCATATTTTGAGAATGAACTCTAGAGGGATCTCCACTTTAAACCTCTGTCATCTCAGAGATAGATACGTAGACACTCATGAAAGACTCTACCTTTGAAGAAGAAGTAAAAGAACTGGCGTAAATGTGTTGAGCCCCAGTCACAAGCTTGGTGGATTTATGAAATCCTCTTTCTTTTATCTACCTTCTCTGAGTTATCTGAGATGTTTGTTTAAAACACCTTTTTTGCCGAGGGCTGTTTTAAGAAGATTTTACTGACATCTTGACCAGTGAAATAGAACTTGTCCTGCAGTTTTCTATCTGCATGATGTCGGTACGTCATTGCATTTTACACCTCACACAAAGGCATCTACACTGATTATTATTTGACTTTGCATGTTCTTTAACATCAGAGAGGTGAAACTCAACCAAAACCAAACATTCCATTACCTCCCTCTTCTCATAATGTACTGTTGTGTGTCAGCGTCTATTAGTCATCAGCTTAAATTCTCACATTTGAAATCTTGCAGGTTCGAGATGAAGAAGAACCCAATGCTAGACAGGCCTGGGTCAAACCAGGGTAAGTCACCTACATTTGGTTTGCGTGGAACAAATTTATCATTTATGGAAATTGATAACTAATAAACTATCAATAAATGAACATTTTAAGAAGCTCTAAATCGGTTATAGTGAAAATATCCTACTGTGCACTGCTGTGTCATTGTACTTGACAACTTTTAATTTATTTTTATACTATTTTTGTTGGTACATAGTGGTGGATCTGGTCTGTATGGAATTGACAGCATGCCAGACCTGCGTAAAAAGAAGCCTATCCCCTTGGTCAGCGATGTGGTCAGTACTAACCTGTCATTCCTTTGCCACAAAGTCACTGTGTTTCATATGTCATCCTGTTTGTTTTGTTCTTTCTTTGTGAGTATGTGTCTTTCTATGTGTGAGACCAACACAGAAGTCTCACAGAAGATGAGATTGTTATCAACAAATGGAGACAAATATGAAATCAGCCTGCTAATTTCTCTTTCCCTCCTCTCTTAAACCCAAAACTATTCCCCACAACTCTCTTGAATGCATTCACTCTCCTTGGTCAGGCTATGGTAAGTTAATAGAACCCAGTTGCCACTCCCCTTTCTACTTAAGTGAACAAAAATATCAAGTAGGACAGATAAAAACACTAGTTACCACAAAACCTTTAGGTCTAAGGCATGTTGATTTCTTTGATCACTTTTTTTAATACAAACAAAAATATTTGCATGAATCTTCTTGGTCATGGGTAGCTTTTCATCCTACTTGATATTATTACTAAAATATATTATGAACTCATCATTGCCCCACCTTTTAGTTTGTATTTTTATTCACCCATATATTGGCACAAGGGTTGGATACACTACTAACACTTGCACAAACAATTTTGGTTGATGGTTTTGCTATTATTTTGTAGTGGTGATGCTGGTTTAACTTAATCTTTTTTAGCAATCTTCTCTTTACCAGTTGCTTATAACTAATAACACTCACATGGGTTTTCTGGTCTGGTAAGAATTAACCTTACTCGCCACCCTGGGCCACCTTTTTAACCATACTGACCCTCAACTTTATAATTTCAAGCGTGCTTGGTTGTGGGTTGTTGCTTATTTGATAAATGCTAACTTAGCCAAAATGTCCTTTGTCACCGGTTGTTCAGTCTCTCGTCCAAGCCAGGAAGGCAGGGATCGCATCTGCCATGGCTGCACGGTCCTCAATCAAGGATGAGGAGCTGGTGAGCATAACATCTTAAACTTTATTTGCCTTCAAAATGTAATAATAAAAAACAATTCAAATCCTAAAATTGGCTTCTCTTATTGTGTCCTACTGTATCAACAAGCAAGGGCACATTTAACGCTTTCTTTCTCCCTATACTGTAACTGAATTAGGAATTATACATTTTAAACAAAAAACATCCTCTTTGTAGAAAAATCATGTGTACAAGAAGACCCTGCAGGCTCTGATTTACCCCATTTCCTGCACTACACCACATAACTTCGAGGTGTGGACCGCCACGACGCCCACATACTGCTATGAGTGTGAGGGACTGCTGTGGGGAATAGCCCGTCAAGGCATGCGTTGCTCTGAATGTGGGGTAAAGTGCCATGAGAAATGCCAAGAGCTGCTGAATGCAGACTGTCTACAGCGTGAGTAGTGGTGGATTTTGAGCAGTTTTCCAAATGCTTGTCTAAACAATTGGTTTATTTATCCCATTCACTGCTACCATACAATACAGTTTTTTTTGTTGTAAATTTAGGTGCTGCAGAGAAGAGCTCAAAGCATGGAGCTGAAGACCGTACTCAGAATATCATCATGGCCATGAAGGACAGGATGAAGATCAGGGAAAGGAACAAACCAGAAATCTTTGAACTTATCAGGGAAGTGTATGTCATCAGCAAAGCCATCCATGCGCAGCAGATGAAAACCATCAAGCAGAGCGTACTGGACGGCACCTCAAAGTGGTCGGCCAAGATCACCATCACAGGTGATCAGAACTCACAGAAAATTGATTAATTCAACCGAAGCTTTAAAATGTACTCCTTATCATCAGTCTTAGAACTACAACATGTGATTCTAGTTAATGCTAATAGTTGATCTTTACATCTTTGTTCTCCATCATTGCGATAGTTGTCTGTGCCCAAGGACTTCAGGCAAAGGACAAGACCGGATCCAGTGATCCATATGTCACCGTTCAGGTGGGCAAGACCAAGAAGAGAACCAAGACCATTTATGGCAACCTGAATCCTGTCTGGGAGGAGAAGTATCACTTGTAAGTCACCAAAATTATTATAAATGTAAAACTTTTCATGTGCATTATTCTTCCTTATATTCTGAGTGTCTATAGCATACAATAGCAAGCCTCTATTGCAACAAGGTAGGATTTGTTAGCCAAAGTCCAAAGTTTTAGCTTCATGCTTCTTCTTCATAAACACTTAACCAACTCTATTACCTTTTATCTGTCTTTTCTCGCTAGTGAGTGCCACAATTCCTCAGACCGGATCAAAGTGCGTGTATGGGACGAGGATGATGACATCAAGTCAAGGGTGAAGCAGCGTCTCAAGAGGGAATCTGATGATTTCCTAGGCCAGAGTATAATTGAAGTTCGAACGCTGAGTGGAGAAATGGATGTCTGGTACAACCTTGGTCAGTATACTGTTGGGTTTATGGACATAAGAAGCATACTATTGGTATACCAGGAAGAGGAGTGGAATATGCTTATTGTGTGTCTTGCTTATTGGTGTATTTTCAGATGATAGGGACCATAGAATAAACTCCAGTAGCTGCTACAACTTGCAGCAGTGAGATTAACGGTTACATTATTTTCTCTCAGTGGTGTACTGGTAAGAAATAACCTCTTAGATCCACAAGAGAAGATTATAATATAAAGATATTTTCCACCAGGGCCCTTGGGTCATGAGATACTGCAGGTTGGTCCTCATTTCCTCACCATGTCTGTTCTGCTGAGGGTTTCCTCCTCAAGGGAATCATCTTCACAAAACTGGATTTCATTCTACATTACCTTCTCTAAATGAAGGATTGATCTAGTTCTGATGAGACGTACAGTCTTCCCACATCCATGTGTTTAGTGTTTGGTGCAAAGTGTTTCATATTCAGTAAGTCCAGTCAGTGGTTTGTTTGAACCTCATTAACCAAATCTTCTTCGCTTGAAGCAGTAAGTGGCCCCAAGGCTCATATTGGCCTGCATGATAATGCTGGCTATCCCTGGCAAGTTTATTTGATGAAGTCCCTTTGTGCCTGCTGACAGTTGTTCTCATTTCAGGAAAAATAACTTGTTTCATAATAATGCCCACTGGGGGTGAAGATATTTTCATTAGGATGAGACCTGAATACTGTTTTACTAGCACATATGGGCTGCTTTGTTATTCCCTTGTGCTAGTTTGTATGAGCACTGGTTATACAGCCCAAATAAAGGTAGATCGGACACCTCTGGATAAAATATCTTCCTGATTGTTGTTTTTTTTTTTCACATGGATAAACTGTTTTGTGTTTGGAATTGTATTTCTCAATTATTATTTGGCATCTCCTGTGTTGTCAAACAGCTTTTATCCATACATCAACACACTGTTGGTCCATAAACACTCTCCAGAGGTTAATTGACTGATTTACCCACCTCAGGGACTGTGTCATACTGCCCTGATCTCTATCTAAAGCATGTCTTCTTTCTACTTGATTAAAGTGCTAAAATAGACTTCACCATGGCGACTATTAATCTTCCACTGGACAGCATGACACTGCATATGAATGTGTCTATAAATCTGCTGTTGTTTCATCATTGAGAAATGAAGCTCTCAATTTAATATCCTTGGCTCTGAGTCATTAGAAATTAGAATTCCAAGCAAAATTAATGATCGGTCATGCAATCCTCCCAATCAATTTCAAACATTTTCTCTTCTCCATCTCTATCTTCCGGTGCTTGCATCCCTTTGTTACTCTCCCCCCATTTCTCCTCCTGATGTGTGATTATCAAGTAGCA
Source organism: Spondyliosoma cantharus (assembly GCA_900302685.1). NCBI lineage: Eukaryota > Metazoa > Chordata > Actinopteri > Spariformes > Sparidae > Spondyliosoma > Spondyliosoma cantharus. The sequence continues at coordinate 58,965 of OMLP01030372.1, forward strand.
GCACTCGAGTCGGAAATCGACCGCTCCGCCGACATGTACAAATTACCCCTAATGATGTCCCTGTCAGGGCAAATAGCAGGGGTGAGCCACCGAGCACTCCACCTCCAGAGAATCTCCGGCTCAAGTGTCTTCAGTGATCAGGCGCAGATCCACACAGCCCACTGCCATTGTCTCCCTCACTATCAGCTGGAGGACTTCTATTAGCGTTGCCGGCTCCGCACCGCAACAGAACCCCCTACAATAGAACTGCCACGTTAATAGTCTGTTATTACTGTTGTGTTAACAGACCTGGTTTTCTATGTCCGAGTGGAGTGGAGTTATGAATCAAGATTGTATGTATTTGGGTTTGATTTACAGAGAAGAGGACGGACAAGTCAGCTGTGTCTGGTGCCATTCGCCTCCAGATCAACGTGGAAATCAAAGGAGAGGAGAAAGTGGCTCCATATCATGTGCAATACACCTGTTTGCATGAGGTATTTGATTGATGAAGAGCATAAACATAAGGAATATTACTTAAGCCTAAAGATTTCAGGTCAGGTAATTAAAGGGCAAACAAAACTTGGCACCCTTGGAGAACAAATCTGTGAATTAAAAAGCTAAACAGCTTTGTATTGTACACTAAGAGGCCGTCTTTGGGGCGGGTACTCACAGATGGATTCCATCATCACTGATTATCAGCTCCTCACCTATTTAGTGTCATGTGTGCTCTGTGTTATCACACGTCTTTGTATTTAAAACGTGTTTTTTTTTTTTTTTCCCCACAATAAAACACAAGATTTGTTCTCCTTGAATTATATTGTATATTCTTGTCATACAGACTGGACACTTGATTTTTTAATTATATTCTTGTTCACTTTAAATGGGGCGCTGCTGAGCTTTAATGGAGTAGGACGTGAGTTTGGAAGCTCCTGCCGATTTCGATTAAAATTGTAATTCATTTCCACTTTTTGGTCACATATTTAGTCCTGTCTCACTCCACAGTACTTTTTGTTGGGAAGTTTATCTCTGGACTGCGTAACGTGTCTGGAAAGAACTCTTTTTCGCTTTAAATCTCACAGGGTTTTTAGTGTCTAAAAGGACTCATTTTTAAAGAACATGTAAGAACAAAATCCCAGAATCTTTTGCTGCAGGATGTGACTGACTTGAATAGGATTAAAATCACAAAAATATTCTTGTATAAATTACATAATCCCACCTCTTCCTTGAAAATCTAATCATAATCAATTTTGAATATTTTCTTTAATAAATAGCCTGTGCTTATAAAATACAGCATGTCCCATCCCACATATGTCTCAGAATTAGTTCAGGTCTAATAATGCCATGGAAATGACAATAACACAATGTCTCTATCCACTACAGAACCTGTTCCACCACTCGACTGATGTGCTGGGCCAAGGTGTGGTGAAAATCCCAGAAGCTCGTGGGGACGATGCATGGAAAGTCTACTATGATGATGTAGCGCAGGAAATAGTAGACGAGTTTGCCATGCGCTATGGGATTGAGTCAATCTACCAGGCCATGACGTGAGTCTGAGATATCACAGTGGACAGAGGGAGTCTCTCACTACCTGTCCATGTGCATGTTCATCCCCCTCACTAGTTCCTCGTCTCCCATTCTGCATTTCGCTCTCATACTGAAGTGCCTCTCAATGCCGTTGTCATTCCCTGTTGGCCTCCAAATGAAAGAAAAATCTATTAGAAATGGGCTGAGGATGGATTTGTCTCAATGAAATGTCATGCTCCGTACAGTTGCCTGTTAGCTGGGCCCATCATTCACAGAGAGCACACTCCAGTGGGCCATCCTTCAGCCTAAACGTGCCAGCTAGCTGATGGGCAGGTGAAATGACTGTTCCTAATAGGGATCATTAGGTGAAAACAAGACCCCTGAGGGGACACAGGCTGAGCAAATAAAGGCACAGCTACAGTATGAATGAAAGGTCTATGTAATTGTGAGTAATTTTATTTATCAAGCTCTGCTTGTGCTTCTCTTTCCAGCCACTTTGCCTGTCTGTCGTCTAAGTACATGTGTCCTGGGGTCCCTGCAGTGATGAGCACCCTGCTGGCCAATATCAATGCCTTCTACGCCCACACAACAGCTTCCACCAATGTGTCCGCCTCCGACCGCTTTGCTGCCTCCAATTTTGGGGTTTGTTTTACTGTAGAATACGCGCGCACACACACACACACACACACACAAAATGTATCTTGTCTCTGTATTTTTGTCTCTTTTTCCTCTTCTCTGTTAGCCTCTATCTTCTTCCTTGTGTACATGTCTATCTTTTCCTTCCCCTTAATACTCATGTTAAGAATCTCACATCATTTGTTTTTTCTTTAATGTACCATACAGAAAGAACGATTTGTCAAGCTTTTAGACCAGCTGCACAACTCCTTGCGCATTGACCTGTCAACCTACAGGGTAAGATTTTGATCATACCAAATAAATGTCACTGCAACTAATAAGGGATATTGTAATGAAAAGTTATATAATTGTCTTGAATAATGCATAAGCTTTAGTTGAGTTTGTATTATGACCTCATTAATATTGTAAATAAGAGAATTCAGAGTTTCTTCTCCAGAACTGCATAGTACCCCTTTAATGTCTCTCTGCAAGTGTTAACTGTACTTAAAATTATATCTAATTTAAAGTCTTTAACAGGGGAAGAGAGCATAGTGTGCATAAGCATAATGGTCATTCATTTTATTGAATTTTCGTAAATGAAGCTTATATAAACTTTTTTCGTTTGCAGAATCACTTTCCTGCCAGCAGCAAGGATCGCCTGCAGGATTTGAAATCCACTGTGGATCTTCTAACCAGCATCACTTTCTTCAGGATGAAGGTCTCTAACCATGTTTTATGTATTGAATCTTTCTTTTAACTGCACTTGCTCTATATGGGATCTTGGTGAATGGTTATCAGTTGATTTTTAATTGTGCTATTTTGCCATAGCTTGGCCATGAAGCCACAATCTGATAAACTAGATGTACAGTGTTGTATGTTGTTGTTGTTGTAAATTATTGTTTGAAGTCACTCACAGTCAGTGTCATTATCTCCATCTGGTGTTCAGGTCCAGGAACTACAGTCGCCGCCCCGAGCCAGCCAGGTGGTGAGGGACTGTGTCAAGGCCTGCCTCAACTCTACATATGACTACATCTTTAATAACTGCCACGAGTTGTACAGCAGACAGTACCAACCCGTGGACACGGTGAGTCACATACTAATCCTCCTAATGGGCCATTTTAACCGCCTAGATCCTGACTGCTGGCCATTACAGTGTTTACCATCATACTGATTGTGTGAATCAAGTCTCTGACGTTGTTGTGTTCTATTCCAGAACAAGGAGGAGCTCCCGCTGGAGGAGCAGGGTCCGAGCATCAAGAACTTGGACTTCTGGCCCAAACTCATCATGCTCATCGTCTCCATCATTGAAGAAGACAGGAACTCATACACACCTGTTCTCAACCAGTGAGTAACAGTTTTCCTGTTGGCAGTTTAGGAAGAGATGTCCCTTGTTTAAATCGTGATACTGAGACATATAACGTTTTTGTATGTTTGGTCTTTGTCAAATTGTCAATTTTCTTTCAGATTTCCTCAAGAACTGAATGTGGGGAAGGTGTCAGCTGAGGTCATGTGGACAATGTTTGCTCTAGATATGAAGTATGGTATGGAGGGTAGGTCACACTTATTGTCAGATATCTATCACCATGGTTGCTTGCTGTATTGTATCAATGACACACAGCAAGTTGTCATTTCTGCATGATCTAGAGATGGTCTATTGCGTTTTTCACTAGCTTTGCTGCACCGTACATTCTCCTACTCATTTGAAAGTGGTGGGTGGAGGGGGGTATTCAGGTGGTTGCAATCTACTACCTCACAGCAAGATGCCACCAAATCCCACACACTGGACCTCGAATGTAGTGCGAATACTACAGGTATTGTAATGTATCTTTTGCTCCCCAATCCCAGTTAACTGAACTGTTCCTGCAGTATCCTGTAGAGCCACACCATACATATCTTATTGTATTATTCTAAAACTGGAAATGGCAAGAAGGGAAGAGAAGTTCTGGGATGGAATTGATGCAGAGGCATGGAAGAAGTGAAAGAGCGATATAATAACTGTGCCGGGTTTGAAAGGAGCTTATGTCTCCCAGGAGCCTCTCTGTGATTTTTCTCCTCTGTACTGTACTGAACAGCAGCACCAGCCCCCAGAGGCAGGCAGCTTTATATCCCAGCCCCTGTCCTCAAGATGAAACCCCTACAGAGACCATCACTGTTTCACACACTACAGTACAAAAGAGGTCACTTTTTCATTTTCAGTCATGCAGTAATATAAAAAGTGATGGAAAATCTTCATATGGAGTGAGTCCTGAGAGATTTTGCTCCAGAGGCTTTACTAAAGAGTTCTTCCAATTTGAGAGTAGTAGTAGTTTTAAGTAAAGCACTAAAATGATACTCATGTGCCTGGTTGGAGCTTTTCATTATTAATGCTTGTGCAAAATTCTCCCAATTACCTTCTTCAGCTCATATGCCTTGAATAGAAGATGTTGTTGCTGTCATTGCAATGAAAACCAGAAAGTATGAGTAAAGACTTGTAATAAGTGAGCTG